>JAWNNP010000611.1:0-238698 GCA_035044805.1 Leucophenga maculata
AGATAGAGATATAAGTTAAGTCTATGCCACCAAATGTGCATTCAAAAATATATATCCCTAAGGGTTAGAAATTTAAATTTTTTCATGTAACATACATATAAATACAATAAAGAAGTATATAATTAATATAATAAAATATAATAATTTCAACCATTGGAATTCATACAAAAAACTTTTTAAAATAAATCTTTTCGACATATGTTTGTTCCTTAAAATCTGTTTTGATTTCGAAACCACCAGACAGTGTCAAATGACATTGGTAAACTATTAAATATTTAAGACAAATTTGCTCCTTCTAAGTATAGTTATAAGGCAGGTCAAATCAGAATAATGACAATATACATCGACTCTTACATTAAGTACCTCAACGAAAAAAATAATACCTATCACACTTACCAACTAAAAGAAGATAAAGTGTATAAGATCTTTATCAAAAATCTTCATTCAACGACGTCAATATCTTACATTTCAAGTGAGTTGCATATTTTAGGGTATTTTGTACGAAACATAGTGGACGCTAAGAGTAAATCAAGTGGATTACCTATGCCAATCTTTTTTTTTGCGACCTGGAACTTAAAAACAACAATAAAACGGATATTTGAAGATGCTCCTGCCAACAAGAACACACTGCGAATTACAAAGGATGCACAGTTTACCAACAAAGCAAAAATCTTATGGTAGCAACTTATGCTGATTATACAGCCAACATTGCTACTAGCAAGGTCCTGCCAATGCATCATGCCACATGCATTTTGCATGCACGATACAAATTACAAATTAAAAACTAAAAAGCTTATTATTAACTAATTATAAGTAAATTATATTCGTTGAGAGGAAAAAAGTCGATCCTGGTAAGTTTAAAAGACAGATCACAAATTTAAATTAAATAAAAAAAAATTTTCAAGAGAAATGAATTTTAAATCAATCTGCACAGATTCACCTGAAATCTACTTAGTATCGTAAAGAAATAAAAATTATGTACAATTTATGAACTAACTTGAAGCACACCTTTTGTTCAAATTAATTTATAAACACCATTGGACGATTATAGGTCGTCTGCCGATCAGGTACACAAGGGGGAATAACATGTAACACTTCGGAGTTCATATCGAAATTGTGTGCTGTCAGATAGTAAAATCTTGGTTACTTTCTATAATTTCCGGTTAATCTGTAGTCGGGCGGAGAGACCAAGCTCTCTTAAATAAATGTCTCGTGACCCGATGGTAAAAATTAATACGCACTGAAGAAACAGAAACAAGCCTCGGATACAATAACAACCGTTCACCGATGACGGCAATTCGCTTTAAGCAACTGACTCCAATAGCAACATGGAATGTGCGCTCTCTTTCTGATCCTTCTTAGTTCGCGCAAGTATGCACTATGGACTTAGAGGAGCCGATGGGCACAGTAATCGCAATCTGTTTGTAGGACGGTTACGTCTACGTCCAGAAAGAACCAGAAGACAACAGTTACAGATCTTGCTCCAACTGTACCAGGAAGAAATTTCCGCTACCACTAACTTGGAAGCAAATCCAAAAAGCGTGCGCTCAAGGTGTGGAGGAAACTGATAGCTTGCAGCACTTGAGAAGGGATCCATTAGTTGGTAACACCTCCCGGACTTTGACATGGCAGCAGCAACCTTCGTCGAAGTGCAAAGATATGAGGGCTTATGTGGAATGCATAGCCAAGTAGCCAACTGCAATAATTTACGTCAAGACTATACTGCGTTAAAGAAACTAGGAAACTTTACGGTAAATATTCCAGCTGTTACAGCTAGTCACGGATCCAGTCTACGTCAGTGAAGAACTAACTGAGCAGCAGCATTGACTGTCGAACTTAGCGAGACTCCGTCTGAAGTAAACATGGGTTCGCACTGACCACTCTAAAATCGGGTTTAGGGAAAAGTGCCATGAATTAAGAGAAATAATTAGAAATCGTTGGATGGCATTTGTTTTTGCCCTGTGCTCCAACTAGAAGCGATTCTTTAAGTTACTTTGCAAATTAATATTAAAGTATCATTGTAATTCATAACAACTGGACCTGGTGCGGCTTCCTAAATGGGGCCATGACTGTACGACGGTTGCATGCCATTTAAATAGATCGTCCGATCTTTGGATGTGGTAGTACTTCACGAAATTTTTCAGTTTACTGTTCAAAAAAAAATTACGCTATAATGCCATAGGATTTTTTTCAAATCGGCTCTTCATTAATTTTCATTCATTCAGTTAACCATCCATCCCAATAATACACCGCGCGGAAGTATGGCAGTAATTGTTTAAAATAGCATTCGACACCATGAAGAAAACAAACTAAGGACTGAAAAATTTCAAGCCAAAACAATCACAATGCAAACACCAACAAAAATTTCTCTCACTGCTGCTTACAGTCCTCCACGACATCAAGTGAAATGTGAGGGTAAAAACAGCAGTTCCTCAAGGTAGCATTCTTGGTCCGCTGCTTTATTTACTATATACGCACGATATCCCACACGTGGATGGAACTATTGCTACTGATTTTAAGGCAGTACTTGCAGTCGGAAGAGTCGAAACTGAAGCACGAATATGGAGGATTAAACTTAATAATCTAAAGTCAACACATATTGACTTCACAAATAAACAAATTCGCTACCTCCCGTTGTATTCAAATACCATATTCTAATACAGCAAAATATCGGGGCATGACTCTCGATACCAAATTTCGTTGGAATGAGCATGATAGGAAAAAGCGCGATGAAATGGCATTAAATATGGATCGATGAGGGTAGACGTTCACCTTTATTAATAAAAAATTTATGAAAAAAAATTTAAAAAAAAAAAAACTTACTTGACTCACGGACGATGAGTTGTGTCCCGGACTGCAACTGCCACTTCCGCTGCTATGATTACAAGATGCTGCAGCAACATTTGCAGTAGTCAACGATGATGAAGATGATGAAGACATAATACTATATTTTTTCAATAAATAGATAAATTGAAAATTTTATTTATTTATCTTATTTTACACTTTGCACTTTATGACACACCGGATATGATAGATATGAAAGTTGATTTTAAGACCGATTTTTTCAAAAATCGATGTTTCTCGTTAAACACCGATGTTTTCCCAGCTCTAGGACCGGACCGATTACTGACGTTGGCCAAAATAAAGAATAAAAAGAAAGAAGTAAGTACAGTTTTTATTACTTATTTCATTTATTTTCTATATTTTATTATTTATACTATTTATAGAATGTCAAATGGAAGAACTTTATATTTAAGTCCATATTGGAATAATGGACAAATGGAGCAATTGATTGATGCAATTTTGGCACCTGAGTTCGAAATACTTCGAACTCAGATGTCATACACGATTGAGAGAAGGCGTGTTTTGGCGCTATTGGCCAAACAATTAAATATTAACATCGAAAGAATCCAAGTCATGCTAACAAATTTGAGAACAGTTGGATTTCGCCGATTAAGTCGGTATTCGTGGGGAAGCTGGCATCTGGCCCATAAATTGAATTGGCTGGCAGAATTAGTAAGCTTTTTGATTTTAATTAATTTTTTATACTAATTATACTAATTATATTATTTATATTACAGTATTTTCAAAAAAAGGTATTTCAAAGAAGGAATATTTAAAAGTTATTGGAAACATTTTTGTTTATGTATAGTGTAAATAATATTATTTTATTTACAGCCTCTAAACCACCGCCCTTCGGAAAGGGCAATTATAACAAATATTATTTATCTTCTTTATTATTTTATTATTTAAATTAGTAGAGAGTACAAAAGGGAGAGCGCTTTGTTTGTTTTTTTGTTGTATTTGCTACATAAATCGTCGCTATTTTGAGAGTTCACGTCTAAAGTGGCCTCACTATGTATTATTACACTATGTGTTGGCCAATGAATTAGAGTGACCATACGAAAAGGTAGTAAAAACAATATAAAATTAATACAAACGTGTATTTGATTTTCTAATTTGTTTGTCGCGCTAAGAGCTTAAAAATTAAGATTTAGCAGGTTTGTCAAAAAATTGGATTTTTCAAAATTCGATTTTTTATTATTTTTTTTTTTTTTTTGGTTTTTGTCAAGATCAGTATTTTATTTAATTAATTAACTGTCAATTTATATAATATACTGGTCCTAACGAGCGACGAAAAATGGGCTACAGCCAAATCATCTCAATAGAAGCGTAGAAACTTTCTTAATACTAGAAACAATGCAAATATATCTATAAAACCAAAACACCTCTGCTTCATACGATTCATGCCTTCATTATATTATATAATTCAATGCCATTTATACAGAAAACTTTGCCTATTTTCAATTCAATTGACCGAATACATTTATACGCTTATAAGCACGCTGTTATTTTCATGAGACATATGGCTGCAAGCGTGTCTAGAACACACAAAACAATACACCTGCCTGGTAGACACTAAACCAGACAAACTTCCAGCCGCTTCAATTCTTAATGGCTGAACGTGTGCGAAATTGACGCTTCGTATATATAGTATATATATATATAGATTTTGAAGTATTCAGATGCCAAGCGAGTTTCATTTGTGTAATTAATGCAGTGACATGCTTTTGCCGAAAATCGTTATAGCCATTGCAATTAAGCGGAAGTCGCACGAGGCGCGTGTTTATTAAGCAGGAAACGTGTCGAGCGTGATGCGAACTGACAGCGATGACAGTGGACGATGACAATTCCGTTGGTTTAGCTGCAAACTCGCGTTGCACAGCTTAAGGCGCAACGACTTAGAAGATAAGTACCAAAACGAAAGAGAGAGATAGAGAGGGACAGAGAAAGGGAATATTATTTCGAGTGCCATTTAATCTTAAGGACAATAATATTTAATGTTTGCTATGTGAGGAAACCGCACAGCTAATTAGTTTAAAAACCACAAGCGCCAGAAATGGGGCAATACAATTTAATGTCGCAGTAATTATATTAAAAATTTAAATTGACTGGAATGCCTGGGAATGAGTTTAAAGCACCGAAAAAATGTATGCATTCTGTCTCATTTTGAGCAATAAAAGTGGTCAGCCACATTAATCTAAATAACTGCAGAAAAACAGTTTGTATTGTTCTGCCTTGTTATGTTTTATTAAAATCCATTGAATAGCTATGTTTAGCTGCCACCCAAATATTTCTCTGCACTTCTTCAATTTCAGTTCGATTTTTCCTCGCTTTGTGCATTTTAATCTTACAAACTAAATCCCACAAAGCAAACACAGACAAACTGACATACACAGTCAGCAACTGTCATTGCGCACCAACAAAATAAGCTTTAAGTCTTAAAGTTTTTAACTGTAGCTGGATACTGCTTTTGTATTCGTATATGTATATCGTCATTGTGTTATATGATATGTTATATCCTTGACTCAAGTAAGCCTGCGACAAGTACCAACCTCGTGAACTTGATTTCGAATTGAATGCTAAAACTTTGCCACAAAATAAAAGTAAGAGTGCTACGCTTTAGCTGCAAAACTATGTAATACCCTGCACCGTTTTATGTTGAGCAGCATATTGAAGAAGCGTTTATAAAAACATAAAACTCTCAGCAAGTTCGAACTGCAAGCTCCAAGAAATCAATGCAAAGAAAATAAATAAATGATAAACTTTTTGTAGGGTACATTAAAACCAGCAAAAGTTGCTTAAAGTTAAAACGCAGTGTCATGCATATTACATTAAATTTAAGCGTACTTCTGACCACTTTTGCTTTCAGCCGCAAATTCTAAATGAATACAAGTGTATAGAAGTTAAAAAACTCGAATGAAATGAAAGAAAAAATCGAAACCATTAAATATGCCAATGCATTATTACTTACTATCTATTGAACTATCTACTTGTCTGCCATGCTTAACTTGCCCGCATAAGCAACCGCAAAGGATTTGCTTGCAAATCAAATTGCAATTTAAGTTCTATCTATTGCACTTGACTTCATTCAATAGGGTAACGCAAGGACAACACATGTAATCCGAAGCACAAATATCTTCTAAGTAGTCATTGTGCTTGCATTACGCAATATGCTTCTAGCATTAAGTCAAGAATTCGTAGAATTAAAGTTTAAATTATTGCAAAACAGAGACTACTTGCTTTGCTACTTAATAATTGCCACGCGTTTCAATTAAAACAAATAAAACAATGATTTGCGCACAACTTGAAAGGCGACTTCATTTAATACGCCGAAGAAACAGGAGGAGCGACACGTACGATAAAACAATTCAAAAGTTAATTGATTTTGCTTATATGTACGAGGGCCGATTGCAAAGATATGCACACGCTTATATATAAATTTAGTATTCAACTGCAAGGGTCAACAAAACAGTTTCGATAGACAATTAAAAGCATAAAACTCGCGAAATTTCGCTTAAAAAACGATATATTTATAAAGCCACTAAATTATGCCATCATTTGCAGCATTTCAACTCTTTTAAAATTTTTAAATATTTCACGCATATAATATACGTGAAATAAACCAATTAGCAGCCCTTATTTAGCATATATTAGTTCCCAAAAAAAAAAAAAATTATTTGTAAATTTCCGGTTGTGAAAACTTTAGGAAGTACCCACATATACATTTGAGTCAGATGATTACAAAAGCCAAACATTAATGAATCCCAAACAGGAAGTATTTCATTTGGTCTGGCGTGGCTTCTGTTGAAATATTTTCTCCATTTAAGCGCTTTCACTGCCCCAACGCAAAATGTACGAAAAGCAGCTGCTGATGAATCAATTAATTTTACGCCGTAATGTGGATCACTTCATGCAATGAACAGAGCAAGAGTGTATGCCAGAGCAGCAGGACAGGCAGTGACAAGCCATGTGGTCCATTGAAATCGGATTGTTTGCGGTCGAAGCGATTGTGTCACATTGATTGGACATGAGTGCAAAAGATACGAAAATGGAACGTGGTAGAACGGCGGCAAAAAATAACAAAGAAATGTTATAAAAGAGAAAGTAGAAAAGCAAAGAAATTTCGACGACTTTTATGGTTTTTCATTGCACCAGCGAGCGTGAAGTTTAGTGTTGCATACTTTTATGCGCATATGCACACAGTTCTCATTTTTTATATGCGCTCTAAGTATGCGTATGTGAACAGGTTATGCTGTTTTGTTTATAGAATTTTTCAATTTTAAAATTTATATGTGGTTGAAGCATATAGTGGATATGTTTGTATAACTTCCTCAATTCGTCTTTATAAATACAAATTTCTAAGAATATACAGAAGAATATTCAGAATGTAAAGATACAAAAATTTCTAATGTGTATATGTGTTAGATGGGACTATAGTGGAAAATGGCAAGGATTTCAATGATTCATAAGCCTGGCAAGTCACGGCACAGTGGAGCAGGTGCACAGAGTGGTAAACCACATCCTGCAGGTGTTCGATGACAAAGAGTACTGCAACGGTATTTTTATAGATGTGCAGGAGTGTGGCATTATGGATTGTTGGCGAAACTTAAGGCGCTTCTACCGGCACCTTTTTCTTTGATATTGCGATCATATTTGGCTGATCGGTGCTTCCACGTAAAAGTACGCGATAAACTCTCCACAACACACCCCGTTAACGCTGGTGTTCCGCAAGGGTGCGTATTGGGGCCCTTGCTGTATTCGCTTTTTACAGCCGATCTCCCGACGCCAGTTGATCTAGCACCAGAAAAGGTACTACTGGCATCCTATGCTGACGACGTGGCTATGCTATATAACTCCGCTTGTGAGCATGACGCAGCAGATTATGTGCAGACTTACGCCGATGCTGTGGAAACGTGGGCTAAGCAGTGGAATATTAAACTTAACCCGACCAAATGCATAAATGTTTGCTTCACGCTTAGAAGGAGAACATCACCCGCACTTCGTCTGAGCAATACTTTCCTAACCCAAGCAAATGAAGTAAGATATTTGAGATTAACATTAGACAGAAGACTGACCTTTGCCAGGCACATTAAGAACCTTGTCATCCGATGTCGAGTGAGGCAAGCTCAGATGTAATTGGATGCTGAACAGGCGAAATAGGCTTCCATTAAGATGCAAACGTGCCGTATACAATGCTACCATTGCCCCCATAAGGCACTGCGTGCAATCACGGGATGCCCGTGGTTTGTACGCAACTCCAGACAGAGATTTGCAGATTGAGACGGTAGAGAGTGAAATCTCAAGATACACTAGTTGGTATAACAACCGATTAACTAGCCATGTTAATAGGGTGGCTCGAGTTCTTCCGGGTTACCATCCAATCAGAGGACTGAGGCGCAGATATGTGGGGCTCAAAACAGAGTCCTTAGTATAGAGAAGTATTAATACACACTTTATCTCTCTCTTAGGAGATGACGGCGATGCTTAAAATTTTTTTGTGATATTTTTATTGTTATAGTTTAATTGTTAACCGGTTCAATAAATTAAAAAAAAAAAGATGGGACTATATTGAAGCTTGCCCTGTTTTGCTGCAATTTCTGATGTCGAGAGAAAGTACTCAAATGAAGTCGATAATACTTTCAATTCTGCGTTGAACAGTTTTGCCGCTGCTTCTATTAGACGATAATTTGATAATTAAGAACCTTCTAATTTATTTTTTTTGTGATATTTTAAGAGACGATCAAGAGTATTGCAAAGTAATTCACACTTCTTAAGCATCGGTTCACCATTTCAAAAATATACGCTGCTGGAAAAATTATTAACTTAAAACTTTGCCACATTTACGCTTCTATAAACAAAATTGAATTCAACTGTTTTCTATTATTCTACAAAGCTTCAATAAGTTAGCATTATAAAATCTTACAACATATTTAAAGCCATATTTTCTTGCAGTTCAAGGTTTCATGCATAAAACTCTGAATACATAAACAGAAAAATATTTCAATAAAAAATGCCAGCTTTTACTACAGCATATCTGCATGCAGTCGCTCATAAAATCGAGTCTTAGTAGGATTTTCTTGGCAATAGCCTAAGCAGGTCACACGGCGTATACGCAATATTTTTATATACATTGTGGAAATTATGGCAAACGTGTAATATAGACTTAAACAGGCCATTATATTCATTTCACAGTTCGCTTAATGTGCTACTTAATATTATTAGATGCTATATAAATGTAGCTGGAAGCTGTAATATAGACAGTACAAACACTTAACTAAACATTAAATAAAAGTAAAACACTGTGTTTTGTTGTGCCATGTCCAACAATACGCTACAATTAAAAGCAAAACTTTGCTGTCCGCAGGAGCCAACTTTAGCTGCTTTTAATTAACACACACAAAGCCTAAAAGTAGACAAGTAGGCAAAAACTTTTTGCTGCGCGAAATGGGTTACGCAATGTGCAAATTTGCTAATAAAAAAAAATATATATTTATATATAAATAAAAAAAATAGCAACGAAAACTTTTACGCCTTTGTAGACGCATTTAACGCCGCGACTCTGTTCTGCGGCAAATAATCTGTCAGTCAAATATTATAGCATACTTAAAGGCGCACGCGAATTACGCAAAAGTTTGCGTATGCCAAAACTTTTAGTATTTTTGCATAAACGGCAATAAATCATTAAAGTCCTTCTCGCAGCGTAACATGCCGGTGGTGGCGTCTGCGTGCCATAATGAGTAATGACAGCAAATGGATGTCTAAAAGTATGCGTGCGAAAAATTTTTGACGCATGTACAACGCACGCGGTACGTGCAAATTAAATACGGCCACGATGCTAACTACCAACAGCAACAACAAACGCCAAATGGCCAATGTCATAATTTAGGTGGTTCACAGCGCGCTTCACATCAGCTCATCTTGCGTGTTGCAGCGCCGCCGGGCTCCAGTAGGCGTAAAACTTTCCGTAATGGCCGATAATAAAATTTACGCGCAAGCGACAACGTAAATCTATAAATTTCACTCGGAGCGTAGACGCCTACAAATATTTGACAATAAATTCTTTGCGTTAGTTGCAAGTACAGCAAAATGGAAAATTGTATTGCATGCAGACAGGCGTACAGAGATTTAAATTTTGCTGTATATTAAGTTGCCACAACACATTAGTGCTTGTCATCATATTTTGACACATATCAGAAATGCAACTAAAACAGCCCATATGCAAAGTTGGAACAAATCTCTTTTGCATACTTACAGACGCTCCTGCCACTTAATGTCATATGTCACGTACATTCGCACATACGAGTATTATTTATGCAAACGTGCACCGTACGCTTCTACTTATTTCTATTTTTGTGGCGGCCATTTTCTCGTTTCTTTCAAAAATGTATTTCTTTTGCACCAAGTTATCATCTTTCGCATGCATTTTATACGTTCATTGGCTTTGGCGCAGAAAGTCTAATGAACCCCTTGGCAAGGATACGTCGTTCTACGTTGCTTTGTATGTGTCCGTTCAAACACACACGAGTTTATACCACCTCCGCTGGCTTGCGTGTCCTGCCACAATATATAATCTTTGCTTTTTGCAAAGAGAATGGAATTTTTGTATTTTTTACCACGCTTCGCAGCCTAGTGGTATGCAATACATTTTGTTTTACAATATTTTGCTTTTTATTTTTTTGTTTGTTTGTTGCTTTTGAGCGGCTTTTGCCGTTTATAAAGTGTTGTTGACATTTGTTATAACAAAATCTGCACATTTTTATGATGAATTGAAAAAATATGCTAAAACTTGTTTTAACTCGCATATGTGTATCTGTGTATCTTTCTGTCTGCACGTGTTTATCTGCGTGCTTGGGCCATATTCGAATCGGGTCTTTGGGTTTTTGTTCCTAAGGTAAACTCACTTTGTATTCAAGTTTTCGAATGAGTTGAAAGTTGATGTACCAATTTGTACGCTAATATTGTCGTTTTGCACGCATTAGGGTGTGTTGAAGTTGTTCGCTACTTGCAAAAGAGTTTTAAGTACAGCTTATTGCAAATGCATTCAAGTTATTAGGTCAATAAAAACGATTTAGGTGTGGTTTCAATATTTTGTTGCTTAAGGAAACAGCAGCAATAATAAATAGTCCATCAAAGCATATCAGGATAATAGCTGACTGACATACACCATATGCTGATTAAGAATTTATACAATACTTTAATAGGCACTTGCACGCCACGTCTCCCTTGGACTATTGCATACATTTGCACAAAATGAATATACCCATTTGTCTTATCTGTAGAACATCCCCGAACTCAAATCGAATAAGACACAACACTTCAAATCAATTAAGCATTTAACAAAGTTTAATTGATTTTCTCTTGCACAGAGCCAAACTAATAAGCATTCGCATTTCCTTTTTCTATTGCTAAGCTGTTAGAACGCTTGCTATTGACGTCAAAGACAAAAACAAGTGCTTAATGAGAATTTATGACTTGGTTGCGCAGCTTAGCAACTTTCCGCAAATTACTCATACTATGTAGCCCGTACAAGCAAACCAAAAGCGCCCGAAGCGCCAAAGCCTAACTCAGCCAAGCCGAACTAAATGTCAGTTTATAATTTTGTAAAATACGAAAACTCGCGAACGAAATGAGCGCTGGATGGCAATCGTCATTATTCGCTGAGATTGTTATGACGCACGAATGCACAACAAAAAGAGCACCAACGCCAACAAGTATGCAACAATATTTGTCAGCAATTATGCGTAATTAAATTAAATTAGCGCAGACGATTTTCAAATTAAAAGGAATAAAATACTTGCATATTTACATACATATATAATGAGCACTTTAACCCATCCACAGCCAGTTTGTGATTCTATAGAAATTCGTCGGAATGTTGCAGTAAAAAAATCTCACAACACGCATCACTAAGTAAATACAACATAATCGAAATGAAAAGCACGAATGAATGGCAGTGCTGCAATAAATATTGAAATATTGACAATAGACAAATGCAAAAGTGTTGCAATATTTAAGCTACACAAACCTGCCTTTAATTTTTATGCAGTTACTAAGAAGCGAAAATTACATGTCAACAAGCATCATTCTTTAAATTTGTAAACACTCTGCTCTATTTCCATCCATTGTCCAAAATGAGTTAACTCATTGCGCTCGAAACAAAATGAAACAAAACCAACTCTGACTTCATTAGGAATTTCATAAACACAACTTGAGACAAGTAAATATTATATGGAACAGTACGAGTAATTAAGTTCCAGAGCATGACAATAATGCAACAAGCTAAGATAATTGTTGAAAAGGACTACATTTGTATATTTTCAGAAAGAATCTGCTTCAAGCAATGTCATAAAGCCAGAGTGCAATAAGCATGCTTCATAGTTTTCAACTGCTGCTTTTTGCATGCTTCAACCGAATATTCTCGAACAAACAAAATTAAAATGAAAGAACATGAGTCGAGATGAAAGCCAAATAGCAAGGATGGCGTACTAAGCATGTAGTTGTTCTTTAACTATTGTTCACTTCGTGTGCTCTGCGTGGTGGCTGCCGCCACAACCAAAAGTGACAAAGCTCTGTGTGTGTTTCTGTAAATTCAATTCATTTGAATTTCCTTATACGCTTTCAACAATATGGAATAGCGGTTCAGCATAATACATCGCATTCCAAGAAATCATGAGGCACAATTAAATTTTCAGTCTCTCACAGTTTAGTTCATCTTTTCAGAGTCTCATTAAAAGCATTTGTGGTACACATATCCTTTGTACCAAATGGATTATAGGTTTGTCAAATTATGAAATGTATGACATAACTATTTAGTTGCAGTTAAATTGAAAGAATACTTAAAAAAATAAACCAGTTACGAAAATTATTGCTGTTTAAATAACAAAACCGCTTATAACTCACAACCAGTTTAAACATACGCAACACTATCACTTTTCATTAAAACTGTATGAAAACAATGTATGAAAGTTGCAGAAAAAATCGACTATAAATTGTTTATAAATAAGGATGCGTATGGGTATACTTGTATATTTTTTTTGTTTTTTTTTTTTATATGCTTACTTCAACTTGTATGTATTTACTTGTTTGTATTTGAACTTACTGGGAACTTTGTCACCTTTGACATAAATTACGATTTACGAAAAGAGGCAAACTGGTTTTCCTGGTTTGGGGTTTTTTTCAGAGTCTGAAACCAAAGGAGAATATTTACATTTAGCAAGAAAAGAAACGACAAAAAAAAATAGAAAAGAAAATGAAGAACATTAAAATGTACGAAAAAACAATTTACTTCCAAGTAAAAAGCAAATGGCAAACGGAAAGCGCAATTTTTTGCGTGAAAATGCAAATACTTACTTTTTTACAGCTACGACTATATTAGTATATAACAGGTGCGCCATTCTATATGTATTTATTTTGGAAAAAATATTTAAAAAAAAAATATGTTTTAATGCAGTTAAAGTGAGTATTATATTGATGCCATGAAATTCAAATAACTCCTCAGAAGTTTGTAGACTTTTAGCTAGTGATATAATAAGGTATCGAAGGGACAATGGTGATTCGAGCTGTGTGCCAAAACCAGAAACTCTTTCATTAGCTCTTTTTTTCTCCATGTACTTTAACTTTAGCTACACGTACTTTTGCATGGCAAAAGCCTCCCTGCACTCATCTGAATTAAGGTTTCGTACAATGCGAAACATTTAAATGGGCCACCCTATTTGTGAAAGGTGTAACCGTATGAATGCCCGTACTTTTCAAACAAAGAAAATAGAATTAAAGAAACTAAAATTGCGTTAAAAGTCGAGTGCTGCTGTTGCTTTATATTTGACCAACGCGTGAAAATTTACCGTAGGGAAATGACTGTAAGTGTATGCGAAAGTGTTTAAATTTGTATAACTGTGGGAGTGCGTGCACTAACCGTTACAACTGTTGACCTTTTTACCTTTAGGAGCGCACAATTTCTTCTTTTTTTTTAATAGTATAAGAAAAATAATTACATTTGGTGACGTCGGTTACCGATTGTATAGTATGTGGGTTAAACCAAAAGTGTGCTAAATTTATCTACGACGCGTTTAAGCAACTAAATAAGAAATTTACATAGTCTAAGTAAAATGAATATAAAAAAATGTAGCTTTTATTTAACTCGAAATAAAGATGGTAAGCGCAAATGTCTTGCTAAAATTCTTATTCAGCAAGTAAAATCAATTTTGTGTTCTCATTATTCGTTAATCAGAGCTATTATTCTGATTAAAGACGTTGATGTCGAACAACTAATAGACTGCTGATTGCTTTGATTTGATTATCAGACTTTCATACTTTTAGTTGGTTTTGTCGCAGAGTTGCCACATATTGTTTTTTTTTTTTTTTTTTTACCATACACACACTTAGTGGCATTTTATTTAACAGTAGTACGAGTAAAGAATATTCCCAACCTGCTCTTTTTGATGAGGGTTCGACCCCTTACAGACGACTCATTGAAACTAATAACGAAAAAACTATCAGTTTCACTGCCAGCCATTGATAAAAATTGTATATTTTTACTACCGTAACATAATAAGGGTTAAGCGAAGTAAAATTTTGTTTTACAAACTTTTAAAAGAACTTTAATACACTAACACGTAGAGTATAAAAAGTGCAAATGTGAAATTTTATCTTTCGATTAGCTTAGAAAATGAAAAAACAACAGCAAGCTCGAACGACAAGAATACACAAGGACTCAACCCATGCAAAAAGCAATGCCAAAATTCAACGCCCTTGAGCATTATTTTATTTCCTTTCTTTCCTACCCGAGCACAGAATAGCACACAGGACACTGATGAGAAATACTGTCAACATTTGGTTGCAGCATTAGAGCAATGACAGTACGAAATATGATAAACTATTAAATAAATATACCCAAACAACACAAAAAACTGGCAAAAACGAAAACGTGCAAGCAAAGGAAATTGTATATTGTCTGCAGGAAAAAAAGCTTAATAAATGAATGACTAAATAAAGGTTGGCAAAGGCCGTACCAGCAGCAGCAGTTGTATTGCTGTATTATGGCGGCATATAAAATAGAGAGTTATACACTAAGGAACTGAAAAAGTTTATTTCAATGTAAGAATTAAACTAAGGAAAGTAAATTCATGTAGGAACTTTATATAGACACACCCGAAAAAATATTAATAACATTGTGTAGATCAGCTGTGGGCACGCAGTGGCCCTTTATGCCCTATGCTCATATATTTGACACAAAAGCAAGCAATTATCGTCCACGTTTCGCAGGGCAATGGAAAAAACCGAACAAGAAGAAACATTAATTTCAAATATTAATATGTAACAATTTTTCTCAGTGCACAACAATTTGTTTTCTTTTTCTTGATAGCGAAATTAAATTTTATGAAATGCACTCTTCTTCCACATTTTGTGCCCCCTACTGCTAAATATTATTTTGATAAATTCTGATTTGTGGAACATTCTTAATGTTTGACGAGCTTGTAGCATGATGTATATTTATTTGTGATGTGTGGCTTGGCAGCTTCAATTTATAAACTTTGTATATTCGCCTTCTCACTCGCACTTACGGCCTCTTTAAAGTCTTATTAAATACAGGCCTCATGAGTGTAAGCAGTACCGAGTGTGTGTGCGAGTGTGTCAAAATAAATAGTCTTAATTTTCAACTGGTGCACGAATAATTCAGATCACTTTTCATAAAAAAATAAATTATTTTTGAAACGACATCAAAATGGATGATCCGCTTGGTATGTTGCGTCAGTATAATATAAAAAAGAAAGAGATTATTCAATGTGGTAACAAAATTATATTCGGTCATCTATCGTGGCCGAAAAATATCAGCACAAACTATTGCAAATACGGGTAAGTAGCAAGGATGATAATAAAATGTTGACACTTTATATATGGACAACCATTCTTGCAGTTCCGACAAGAAGCGAGAACCAACCGATTACTATACGCTGGAAAGCGTGAATTTCTTTCTCAAAAATGTCGAGATGCAACATACAAAATATGTGTTGCACTGCGCCGCCAACAAAATACCGTCTATTAATCGGCCCGATCGTAAAGATTTACTTGCCTATCTCAATGGCGAAACCTCAACGTCCGCCAGCATTGACAAAAGTAAGCCATTTGAGTTACCCACACTGCTGTCTGACGAACAAACTGTGGAGGAGATGATAGCGCAGAAGGTGCGCGAACAGCTTGCTATGCGTTGGCCTAAGGAGACAGCTGCAAGCATGGGCGCCATTAAATCGCTGGCGGAGACAATGTCTATAGAGAAGATTGCCGCCATTAAAGCTAAACGCTTAGCGCTTAAACGCACTATAACCAAATACAACGAGAACGACGATGGAAACAAGCTTACAAAACTGCCTGCTACTGTTTATGACTCGACCAAGGATATTATCAGTAATGAACGTCAATGGCGTACACGCAACTCCATACTACAAAGCACTGGCAAGGTTTTCAATAAGCATGTACTGAACATATTGCGTGATGTAGACGCCCGCAGTCGTCAGGGTCACAATCAGGCCAAGAAGCCGCAGCAGCCTGCAGAGGTATCGTTGGCGGTACCCATGTTTAAGCCACAGCCGAGTTTGCCGCACTACAATCGTTACGATCAGGAACGTTTCAGTCGTAAGAAAGATCAAACTGAGGGATTCAAGATCGATACTACGGGCACATACCATGGCATGTCGCTGAAAAATTTGACTGAAGGCTCGCAGTTGCGATCTTCAAACTCAAACGCTGTGCAACCGTCAATAAGTACGTAGTCTCTTTATATTTTTAGATATTTTACTATTCATGGCATACATAAAAATCCTTTTATAGATCATGTCAAGGAGCCCAGCCTACAGTCGCCCAAAATTCCGCCGGGCATGCATAAGCGTATGTCACGTACACCAATCATTATTATACCATCCGCTAACAATAGCCTAATCACAATGTATAATGTAAAAGATCTACTGCAGGATCTAAGCTTTGTGCCTAGCAATGTGAAACGCCTCCAGGGCACACAGCGTGACAATGAAGTTCTGTTGCACGTGAGCAGATTTAATAGATTCATATTTGGTATATTTAAAACTTCTCATCAACAGCGCAAGTGCGGCAATGGAACGGTGCCATTCCGTGTCATTGATAATCCCAGCAAGTTGAATGAAGAAGAATGGGAACGCGTTTGTGCTGTCTTTGTTTTGGGCCCTGCTTGGCAGTTCAAAGGTTGGCCTTGGGACGGCAATCCCATCGAGATCTTTTCGAAAAGTAATTAATTCCGTTTTAATACCGTTAACCGTTCTATATATCAAATTGTATATATCATTTTGTTAAAGTTTGTGCTTTTCATTTGCGTTTCACTGAGCTGAAACTTATGCCCAACATCGAGAAATGGGCGGTAACAATACTCAATATTTCGGAACACAAACGTCATTTAGATCGTGCCGTATTGAATGTATTTTGGAACACTCTACATGGGTCAGTATTTATATAAAGTTTGGCACACAAAAACATCAACAGCACTTATCATCCTTCCAAAAACACATACGAATAAACACAAAAACCCGTAACTTGATTTCTTTGGCTACAGTGCATATATATAGCTATATACATCGCTAATCTGTAATATATTGTTTCAGATTTATGCAAAAGCATAAACCTCATTTACGTTATTGAAATTAATTTACTTGGCTTTGACTTATTATTGAAACAAACGACTATTAAACTTAATCTTGCTAATTTAACTAATTCTTCAAAAAAATATGTATATATATAATCACTGAAGGAACTTTACGTGTGCTATTTGAAGATACTAATTGTAAGATACTTTAATGCATGTACTAACATATACGTATGTAATTTACTCTTTTGCGTACTTTTGTTTGACAATAAATTTGAGTACTGCACTCGTATTTAATCTTATAACTTCTTTTCCTTATCTACCTTATCTACTTCTCTACCGATTGAAAGCAAAGAAAAATAAGTATTCTTATTTGCATTGCTTATTCGTTGTGCCAACTACAAAGAGTACGAATGAGAGATGTGCTACATACAGCAGTGCTAGTAAGTATTTTACAAATCTGTATATATATAATCTGTTAATAATTTTCAAATTTGCTTAAACACTTTTTGATTAATAACTGTAACTGTAAGACATTTTTATTTATTTGATAACCGTATTTGATAATTTTTTTTTTTTTTTTGACATAATTAAATGAGCTCAATTTCTACTAAAACAAAATGTGTTGTGCCATACAAAAAACATCCTTCCTGCTTGCTAATCCCTATTGACGAAACTTAACACAAATATTGTTGACACGCGTTTGCATATGCTTCAGCACATCTTCAGAGTACTGCTCTATTGTGGTGAAGCGACTTTTCTGAAAACTGAAGATATCCGTTAGGAACAACAACAATTGCTCGCGAAAGTAGTGGCACACATTGTGCATATTTTCGTTTGGTCCAAAGAAACCCCAAGCCATTATTGGTGATATCTCCTCGGATATAACATAGAAATGTGCCATAAAACCATTTGGAATTTTGAGCATACGCTTCTTCACTTTCAACACCGACCAAATGGCAGTGGACAGCGCCTTCTCCTTGAAGCCATTGGATAGCCAACGATTTTGCACAACAGCAGTTACACTCACTGGCGGTGCATCTAAGTCTCGAAACGAGTCAAGTATAATGAAATCCAGGCAAATATCATAAAAGGTCATCGCTTTAACGTTTCGCGCTTCTAGTTCCATTTGTATATGTTGCCAGTTGTTTGGATCCTGTACATAGTTAATCATATCTTCATAGCCAACAATAAACTCTTTGGTGTCCTTGTCTGCTATGCACAACAGATCTGTTAGTATTTGACGTCCAGCATTGGAGATCCACTGACCTATAGCAGGATCCTTAAAGAGGTATTCAAATGCCAAACGCACACAGTGCAGCTTAACCAGATATTCGGTGTTGGTGGCACAGTTAACCAGCTCGGAACGTATAGTGCGACACGGCACGACGTGCTCGTCATGATATTGCAACGCCGTTTGGAACAACGCATATGCGTTCGCATTAATAAAACCATCAAAGTCACATAAATCAGCAACATCATCCAGCGCAGAAGCAAAACTTTCAGTTGAATCCAAATTTGTGTCCGATCCAGTGCGACTAATAACGCTTAGCGACTGTTGGGATTGTACATCATCATCAGCGGCAGTGGCTTCGTCTAGAGCAGCATCTTCGGCACCACGGCTGGAGTAATTATTGCGAAAGAGTATCGTACTTTGGTCCAAAAACAGCAATTCACTCTTGAGCTGTAGTGTGTAGGACATCTCGATGAGATATTGCATTTGGCGGCAAAACTCCAAGTCATCTGCAGTAGTTAATACTGCTGGCAGACGACCGTGTGAGTTGTGTGCGGTTAGCGCATCTTCCCAATAGTTTATAACCGTTTCAAGCACCTCCATACCCATGACACCCAAACGTTGTGCTGTGAGGTCTGTCTCAAAAGCATCATTAATATTGTGTCCTTGTGCTTGTGCTTGTGTAGTGTTCACCTGTACGCCGGCTTCAACTGAATCGGAGACCATTGATATACGAGCGGCGCCAGCAAATGTGAAACCGATGGTACTGCCAGAGTGCGTCGACTCTTTTGCGTTTATAGCATTCCGACGTCCAGTATTTTTGCGTGTGCGACGTTTCACACGTGGCGCCTTATGACGCCGCAGGTAACGTGACAGTACACCAAACAGTGCAAGCCCAGCAGTAAGTGATATGAAAACCACCTTCGATGTTATACTCAACCGTACCGGGAATGTGCTAGCCATGTTTGTTACGTAGTACTTATGTATGAATTTAGAAAAAATGTACGTTCAACATAAAATTTTTACCGAAACTTCTTTGCCTTCTTTGCTCTTTACTCTTCTTCGGATTTCTATTCAATTCTCTGTTGTGCGCCTTTGTCAAGCATCAAAAAAAAAAATAGGACAAAACAAGTTTCTACAGTCCGGTTTATTCAGCTTCGGTAAGACAATATATTTCCTTGGCTTAGCTCTTAAAAGTTTAAATATTATATATTCGTTTGGAAACTAATTGACATATTATACAAAGAAATAACTTTAAAAAAAAAAGTTCAAACGCAATTTTGCTTCTTAAGTAAAAAAAATATATAAATAATATATATATCCAACACCATGACACTTCATTATAGTTCCTCACCATTATACTTCATATTTTTCATTCTTAACCTATAAAGTCAAATTTTTGTTGTTGTAGAAATATCTGTCTGATCGCGATCTTGCGTAATAATAAATTTGCAATTTTAATTGTCCCCGGGGGTCAAGGTTATAGACCCTGATGGTCAAGGTCATAGACCCCGGGGATCATAGATTAATGTCCTTAACCCCCGGGGTGAATGATCTTTGACGAATTCGTATCGAATAATGGGTATATATATAATGATTATTGATATTGCCAATGGTTTTCAAGGTAGATGAGTCTTTAGGCAAATATCTTATTGGGCTCATACACGTATTATATATGCATTAATGCCAGCCACTTGCTTACATAGACAGAAGTGGACGAACAACTGGCAGAAAACTATGCATTTAATATCAATGTGACATTAATCTTTTAGGAAATTAAGAGTAGGCAATTGTCTTTCTATTTGCATTTTATATTTTATTTCATATTTTTATTCATCATATTGTAAAAATATGCAGAATATAAAATCTAAATGCGTATTATAACAAAAAACTATATTTTCATGTAATACAGCACAATAGTAAACAGATTGGTTGCCATAGTACTAATCCCCATTGACACAGCAGGACAAAACGTGCTTCAACCAAGTCCTTCATTTAGCCACATTATCGGCCGCTTTGAAGTACATCAGCAACCAAACACACGAGTTTTATAGATATAAAGATAATACTTGCAGCACATTCTAGCAGCTTCTGCAAAATATATTTGTTGTATTTATGTAACTCTCGCATATACACATTTTTATTTTTTTTTGTTTTTCGTTATTTTTGGTATTAAGCGAGAAATATTTTTATGTCTAGGTTATAAAACTGCAACCGTTTAGCAGGATTATGGCTTCAATCTGCATACAAACGTAACAAGTGCTGCATTCGGTTTTACCTTCTTTTGTGTATTTAATTGGATGTAGATTGAAAAAAAAAAAAACAATCATAAATCGGATTGCTTTTTTGCTGCTACAATGATTTCATAACGCCAACTTGTTGGATTGCTGTTGATTTCGCTTTGAGTTCCACATGCCAGCAGCTAAAGCCTTTATGCAAGATACTTTAGCACATTTGCCGGTTTGTCACACGTAACTGCTGAGTGCTATTTTCGGTTTATTGAAAAAGTTATTTATGGTTAAAAAATGCACATTTTAAACTGCTTATATAGTGTATCTATATGGAAAACTTAGCCTATGTATTGGCCAGTTGAATGTTGATGACTATTTTAAGTATAGCAAACATACTGCATGCATTTCGCTGGACTAAATTGACTAAATTATTTAATAGATTTTTCGCTTCGTATTTAAACAGATTTGCACACTTCCTCTTAAATATTTATTGCACATAAAATATAATAAAGTAAAAATCTATTAAGCCAATGGTAATCAACACTTCATAAACCAAAAGTAAAACCAAAACGATTAAAATTTGTATGAAAAATCATAAATTAACACTAATTAATTGTACGATATGGTAATTTCTTTAAATGCAATCATAAAATTGTTATTTAAACACCATAATCAACCGCAAACAATATAAATATAATATTTTTTATACTGTATACCTTTGTTTAATGTTTTTTTTTTTTCGCAAATTTATTGCTAACAAGCACAAAATGTCGCATGAAATTAAAAAACTATAAACAATTTAATAGCAGTGAAAAATATTTTGCACAAAAGCTGCAAATGAAAAAATAAAATTAAAAATGCTTGTGTTAACGGCCTCAAAGTATGCCAGAAAAAACATCAAATTGAAAAGCTCTCACTGCATATGCATTAAAAAGAGATAGACTGACAAGAAGCGAGTGAGTGTGAGTGAACGAGACGTTGCTACATGCATAAATAATAAACGCACAATTGTGCAACGTGTTGAATTCACAATGGCTTTGTCAGGATGCACTGCATACTGCAAGGCTTGTCTTCTTGCCATTTTAATTATTGTTGCGGTGACACGTTGCACGCACGCACACACATTACATTTTATGCATTTTTTATGCTGTCGCGACTTTTGTGCATTTTTTAACCGAACCGAACCGAACCAAACCAAAATTGCGCATTGCTGCCATTTTGTTGTGATTTCTTTGGTACTTATTTAATTTAAAACATTTTACAGCACGCAAACATTCTTTTTCACAACAGCAGCAGTGGCACTTTGTATAATTTTATTGCAACCAAAAATTTGCATTAAATATTTAAAACTTTACAAAACTATCTGCTGCTCATTTGTGCGAAATTCTATCAAAATTATTGCAACTGATGTTGTTACACTATCTCGTTTAATGTGCGTCTGAAAATAAGCTGCACAAACTTTACGCTTGATGCTAATGCAAACTCATTATTGACATTAAAAGTTTACACAAGCAGCGAGCCAAAAAAAAAGTAGTTTTGTTTCGATAGTATTTTGAAATAAAAGAGATATTTTAGTTTTGGTGCAAGCGAACCTGTTCGAAGTCCCTGTTAGACATCTATATGGTATTTTATTTAATTCGTACATATTTGAAATTAATTTCAATGCAATGCCATTAGAGTATCAGAAAAGGGCATAACAAAAAATGGTATTGAAAATTGTAAAAATATTTGTTTAAATATATCTGTACTTAACTATGCTCAACTAATAGTTCCACTGTTAGCTAGCAGTTAACACTTAACAGCGCTGCTCGATGCTGCATTATTATTAACAGAATTTTCAAATAGACTCTTAACATTTTATTCAATAATTTTAAGCAGTTCATAGAAAAATATAAATCCACCAAGCCCTTTCCTACTAATCAGATAAATCAAATCAGCTTCACTTGTATGATTCAATTAAACACCATTAACAGAACAGCTGATTTCTGCTTTTTATGTAGGGTACAAAAAATAAATTAACCACTTTCACACTCTAGTATACAACATGTGGCAGCCAAGCAGAGAAACCAACCAACCACACAAGCAATTCACCAAGAGCCGCAGACCAGCGCAAGCCCGAACACTCCGAAGTCCGCTCCCGCTGTGATTTTACAGCAGCCGCTTGCAGCATCGAATTGCGTCTAATTTGCATGAAATGCGATTTTTTGGCGCTTTACGAAAAACCTTTGCATAAATTTTGCCGTATTGCTGCTGCTGCTGCTTCAGCTCCTGCAATAACTGGTGCAGCATTTGTTTAAGATATATTTTTCAGCAGCACACCCACAAAAAAGGCACAGCTTACTGTTGCAATAAAACGCATTAAATTGCATTTTCGAGGGGTGTCAAAAAGTGCTTGCTACGCATAAAAGCAGCATAAAATTTATACTAAGCTGCCATTTTGATTGCATTGAATATATATAAATGCTAATATTTGAGCTCTATAGCATTTAATGTACTTTTAGTGCGCTAATCAATCTTTTACCAAAATGTAAAAAAGAATAGTTTCTGACAACTACAGCGGAATGCTTTCAGCGCATGTTCATCAAAACCACCCATGCAGCGCAACTTTGAACTATGCTACTCAAAATATGTGCGGCTTACTTAAACATTAGCTGGCATATGAACTCACTTATAAATATTCAAATTAAAATATACCAAGAGACTGCAGTACAAAGCAACACTAAAATGATTGTTTGGTATTTATCACTCATATACATATATTATTTGTATACTTCACGAAAAAACAATCTACATATTGTTTTGATTTGTCCATGGGGAACACATTCAAATTGTTAGACACTCTGAGCAGTAGCTATGCTCAAATTGTAGTTTTGTAGCAGACAGGCGTAAGAGTACTGTCACATGTACGCTGTCTCTATAGCTGCATAAATATATGCAGCTATAGAGACAGTTGTTTTGGATTTAGCTGCGAACAACTCATTGATTGTAAGTTTGTTATTTATTTCATGATGATCGCAGGTAATATTCCCGACTAAAATTTTGTCTATACCAATAGAGCAGAGGTCCCTACGTCTAAAGCTTTTATTTTTGTAATGCTCTTCAGCATATGCTGTGTATTCTCGAGCACATATAATTCACAACCAAAAATTCATAGCTAATCTACTTCAAGCAAACGTTGCCTTTTAAATTTCCTTATTTTTCCCAACTTGACTTCTTTTTATATATTTTATTGTGTTTTCCCAACATTTTTTATATATGTATATACCCTACATACATATATGTTAGCATACTGTCTGGCATTTAGCTGCTCTTCTGGTGTCGACGTGCTTGTCTTAAATATTTTTTAAATATTTACACCAAAAATCACACGTCGAACTCAGTTTGTTGACTCGGCATGTTTTCTATGTTTTTGTCTTTTTGGTGGAAAAGTTTAATTCAATTTATTTCAAAAATGCTTTTAACAAGTTTTTTGATAAATAATACTTTATAACTTTTAAAAATCTTTAGTTTAAGTTTGTTCTTTAAGCAAATATTTTGAAAAAATTCAGCAAACTTGCTTCAAGATATGCTCTTAAAATCTAGTCATTATTTAATATGCTTATTACTCATCATAAAATATCTATATATAGTATATATTATATTCATTTGTCTATTCACTATTCGCAGCACTAATATTTGCCTCAACAAATATTAACATTTCACCACAAACATTTGCATAATAATTAAAAGCTCATCAAGCAAACTCACTGCTTAGTAGTTACAGGACAAATATGTATACTAAGATTAATGCTAGACACCACAGACAGCTACAACGACTGCAAATTCGTTGGAAATAATAAGCAATTTGCATATAATTAGGTTTAAAGGTTGCCTCATTGATATGCAAATATGTAGTTTGAATTAGAAAAATTATTAGCATATTTATTAAATGCATCTGAAATGAACACAAAACTTGATATAAATTGCATGCCAAGAGCAAATTTATAAATTAAAAGATTGGCAATTAAATAAATTGGGTTAGTAGTTAAGTGTTTACAAGAGCATACAAGTGACGAATATAAATTGGCTTAATTATATCATAATATAATTAAAATCCAAATGCAATTTGAAACCGTAGACATTTATTTATTGAGACACAGTTCAGCTGCGTTTTGTGTCTTGCATGCGGCATAAATCTGCAGAAATTATTTATGTTAATTGAGTAATTGTAATGGCTGCACTCTATTTATATCCCTCCATTTTTTTTAATTAAGCGCAAACGGAACGGAAATTTCGTAAGACAAAAGGAAATCTGCTCCCAGTTGGTTTGTTGTGCGAAATTGTAAGAAATTAATTAAATTATTTTTCACATTATGACGCCGGAAAGTGGAATATGGACAGCAGAAATTGTGTGCAATTACATGATGAAATGTAGCGAACCGGAGATGTACAAGTAGTATATGCAAAATTTCATGCACGAGAGGCCAATGAGAATAATGAGGCAGCAATTAAAAAATAATGAGCTGGCAAAAATTTTAAAATAAAAAAAGATTACAGTCCCTGCAAAAAACCAAAATATTTCGCACAAAAGTTGTCAAGTGTAAATTTAATTATTTAACAGGCTTGAATATCCTTTTTTATTTCATGTCCGATTAAAGGAAACAACACGAACAACAGCTTGGATACATTTGGCATTAAGGTTACGCTTCACAAAATTTTTTATATAAGAACAAAAATATTGGAAATACTTTAAATACTTGTAGAAGAATAAAGTGCTTAGATGCACATAATTGACGGACTTGCTACAATCCTAACAATGGGAAAAAAATCGGACATACGCCATGTGTACAGGCCGTCAAAGCTTAATCGAGTCTTCTTGTTATGCTTATCACGATTATATATTATTATACTTATAAATAAAATTCATTTAATAAGAGTTGAAAAGGCAAACTAGGCTTTCTCGATCAAAAATATAATTTAGAAAATTCAAAAGTCAATTTAAAGAAAGATTCCAAACACATTTGCTCGACGCCAGATACTCAATGAATTTTATTTCATCTCTGACATATTTATAAACTTTCAGAGTGATTTAAATTTTGTTGTGCAATAAATTTATAAACTAATAAAATAAAAAATTAAAGTGTTACTAACTCGGAAAAAATTCGACTAAATTCGTAAAAGATATGCAATTTTTATTTTTATTGTAAGTTTTGCCCATTATTTAAGTATATACCAGAGATTATATTTTGAATAAGGCAAAATGACTTTGATAACAATTACTCACATGGTAAATCCGCATCTGATGTGGTTTAAATACCATCTCGAACATGCGGTGGAAGTAAATATAATACAACTGGAAGAAGAACTGTCCGAGTCGCTGCAAAACGATGCCGAGTCTTCGGTTAATGAGATCTGTTACGTTAACGATTATGTAGCAGTAGAGTACGCACCCTGGCAGCGCTTTATCCGCGCTGTAGTCAAAGAAGTTATTAAAGACAATAAAGAGACACCGGATTATATTGTTTGGGCCATTGATCATGGCTTCCCATTGTATACTGCCAGTAAATATATTCGTTTGCTGCCATTAAAGTATTTCTCGCGTCTAAATCACATACATCGCGGTGGACTGGCCAATGTGGTGCCATGCGGTCTCATGAAGCTATCGAGACTAAAGTGGAGCCACAGGGCTTGCACTGAAGTAGGTGCCTTGCTGCTGCCACATGAAAACACAATAGATATGTCCATACGATTTATTGAGAATATTGAAAATATCGATCATTTCTGGTTTGAAGTTGAAGTGACGAAGCCAGGCGGTGTTATTATCAATCCAAGTATTATACTAAACGAACTGCATTTGGCTAAGCATATCGACTTCAAGATGTTTCGGGGCCTATATGGTCAACTGAATACATTGAAAGAGAAACCTTGGATGCATACTCATGTATTGCAAAGTTCGAACAGTGCAATAGTTAAGAAAAATGTTCAGCACTCATTGCAACAAAATGAAGAGAACGAGGAGGAAGACTTTGTGGATCCAGTTTCAAGCTTTAACAATTTGAAACTGCATAGTTTATGTGAGTCCTTAGATGTTGAGAATTCGTATAAAGTGGAGACAGATGTACTTTATGCCAAAGAAGAGTCAAAGGGTTGGAACAGTCTTGCAACGCAAACTTCAAGCAGCATTGAGCTTGTATGTAAATCAATTTATATTTTTTTATAAAGAAACTGCTCTTACATTTGTTTCTAAAGCAGGTTACCGTGGAGCAATTGTACCCTGCGTTGCCACAATCAAATTCAATGGACCATAGTTCAGATCTCAATGTATCTGCAAATTGTGTTTCTGAGAATGTTACGAAAAAACGAAAAGTAAACTGCAGCATTCAAAATTGTACCATTTAATAGAAAACTCGAATAACTTTTCGTAAACATGTTTTTTTTTCAGCCTTTAGAAGAACCAGCTTTAGAAAACGGCACAATACTCTTCAACCGCGCCGCAGCCAAGTTTCGAGAAATAGACTGCGAGACAGTAGTGACAGGATCATCATCGAGCCATGAAACCACGTGCAAGTCGCAAAAAAATGAACAAAAGAATTATTGCTGCAGTAGAAAGTGCAAACTCTATGGTCGTCATGTGTGTGATGAAGAACTTCTGTTAGTTGGCAATGGAAATATTTCACATGTTGCCACATCAACGTCATTTGATGAAGTACAAAAGAAGGAGGAGCAGCATGAAGTTAAGAGATGCTTTAAGGTTGTACCATTTATTCATAAAGGTTTACGTAAAATAGTCGGTGAGGTTGTACCAGTACACAAGCAAAGTCATGATTGTTAAAATAGGTCCTAAATATAAATGTAAATCAAATGGAATCGTTACTACAAAATAAATAGAGGAACTGTAAATTGATTATTAATTGTATACTAGCTGCTATGCCTTCACGTTGTATAGGCTTGTATGTATTTGCTTATACAAAGTGCGGCTTATTGGAAAAATATCCTTAAGCAACGCACCTCACACCTGGCGTGAGGTGCGTTTACTTTACTTAAATAGTCGTACATCAGGAATTAATTTTTCTCGTAATTAAATTTATCAATTACTATATTTTTTATCACTAATCAGCATTGTCGTCCTGTGTCCTACTTTGTAAATGGTGGGCAATTAGTTTTGCGTTGTTTACTAAAAGCATTTGCCATTTATTTACGGCTTAAGTTTCGTTCAGCCGTTCGAGGAACCATAATACAATTAATATTTTCGCTGTGGCTATAGCATTAAGTGCGCGTATTAATCAATGTGGCAAACAGACAAGCTCAACAATAGCGTCTCCGATTAGTTCAAGGCTGCGAAAATCAATAGACATCGTCTTCACGAACATCCTACTTAGACCTTAGACAAAAGTTTCAATGTGGCATTAACTTTTGTTTACCTTTATTGGTTTAGTTCGTCGTGCATCGTGCGTCGTGCGTCGTGTGTGCTTGACGTGCTATAAATACGTATTATACGCCGATACTTGTTTGTTCTTGCGCCTTTGCGTATGCTAGCTTTTCTCGAGCATAGCGTCTGGTATTAACCCGTTCATTACACTCGAATCAAAGTCAATTAGCAAAAGTTTCCAACACATATAAACTTCATTTGCAGCAGCGGCAGACAGTCGGCTTTCTGCTTTCACCTGACTGCATTGTGTGCTTAATTAATTCATTGTATAAATAAACATAGTATAAGTTCTTTTCTTAACTGTATGACAGCAACTGTCCTAAACTGTGACATATAACCTCTGAGCACGAAGGATAAAACGCCTCAGTGCTTTTCAGAACTTTGTTGTGTATATTTGGTTTTTGGTGAATGAAATACTTTGCGTGGAATTTAAATGAATGAAAGAGCGTTGCATGGTTTTGGTGCTGATATCTATATTTAATATTATGACGTAGTTGCTGTTATTTTCGATTTATACGTACAAAAGAAAAGTGAGTTTCGCATATCCATCGTTTCAATTGTTCCAAGGGGATTCCTCTGCCAGGGAGATTATGTGGAACTTAGTTCTTAATGCGATTATTTTTGTGCTTACTTTGGAAAAACTTCAAAGAATAAGAAGTGTTCTGCAGAAATGGAGTCTCACCTTAACTCAGATTACCTACATAATTTCAATGCAGTTCCGTGTCTATAAATATTTAACAAACTACATATATTCAATCAACATTTCTTAGTAAACAAAAACTGTTTTGGCTCATCCAAGAAACGAAATTCAAAGCAATTTGTAACTCCACATGAATAGATCATTTGACACTTCAGTTTTCGGAACAAGTGCAAAAAACAAAAATCTCATTGCACGCACTTCTGAGAACCAACAAACAATTTTATAGCGCTTCACGCGTATGTCATAGACTTGACATGCACTTTGCTGTTTGAGCTGTTTGAGTTGTGAGCGCTGCTGATGTCAGTGACAATGACTGCGGACAGCAATGTCAACAACAAACTGTGCACATGTCAATCAAATAAAGAAGGCAGCAGCAGCTATAAACTACAGACCAAGTGTGGCAACGAAATCGAGTCCTTTCTCAGAGCCAACACGCACGCCTTACATCGCACAAACAGAGTGTGTTGTCCTTTGTCCTGGCGTGTGATCGACAGTCTGCCATTTGCATATAGGCAAATAAACAGATGGTTCAACTCAAAGTGTTTGAATCGAAGGCGTGTATGCAATGAATCGTACTAAAAAAGAAAATGTCTGAAAACTCAAGATTCTGAGGCTGAAGTCAACCAAAGAAGCTGCGCAACAATCTGCAATAAATTACCAATTCACACTGACATATTTGCGTTTTACTCAACGACAGCAATTTTTATTTTTCGTCGCTAAACCAAGCGACATTTTTTTATGTAAAACTTTTATTTGCGATTGTCAAATATTTTTCCAGCTATTTGAATAGCAAGTGTAGCTGTCTTGCATTTACGATACAACTGTTTGTCTCTTTCGCACTGTATATCTTTCTCTCTTTCACTTCGATTCAGTGTACGTTGAAAGGGCTGCAATTTATATTTCTAAGTTTTGAAACGTTAGCAGAATCGAAAAGTTTGGGATTACTTTACCACATAAGGTAGCTACAAGTTTGAGAGACTGTTTTAAGCGTAGTTTAAATATATAAAACAATTTTATGAGAAATCCACATTTACTAACAAATATTTACTTTAGTGGCAGAAACTCGAATCAAAAATAGCAGCTCTCGATACTCCTTCCCTCGTATCTACAAAATGGTAACTAATCGAACAATTTTAAGGTGGAAATAAAGTAATTTGCAGGATTTTAAAGGTTGTCTTGATAAAGCTGATTAATGATTAATAATAAAATTAGTAAATATCTATGTTCAGCTTTGTTACAACACTTTCGTTTAATATGGGCAAATACTTCGTAGGAAGCTGCAGCTTACGTGTTACGCGCTAAGCATCTGCACAGCCTTAAGTGCGCTTTGAAATTTCGTAACATGTCAGCCTTCTAGCAGGAAATACTACACGTTGAAGAGGAATCTTCCGCACACACTCAAAAAAACAAGTGAAATATAGTGCACTCAACCGCATTAGCATACATACATTCTGAGTGTCGTACATTGCGCCAAAGACACCAGACACGAGACCACAAATAGACAGTGGCAGCAAAAAGGCGTTAGAGGCAGTCACTGTGCGCAACTACTCTACAAATACAAATTGAGTGTTACAAATTTGTCTGGTTGCACTTTTTTTCGGTGGCACTCACAGACACCTGACGACCTCCAAGGATGCACACACACACACACACATACCAGTGGCAGTTGAAAAGAACAAGCTGACATTAGTGCACTGTACGCTGCTACTTCTACATTCAAACCTAACGACAAACACAGACTCAACTACTTTGCATAATGTCGTAAAGTATGCACGCCCACATAGACAAACTTTCTTCACTCGTTTCAATAGAAACTTGCTATACTTGCGCAATTTCTTACACGTTTTTTTCGCAACGACCACAACATTTTTTCACTTGTTACCAACAACTTGTGGCGGCTTAAAAGAAAAAAAAAAGAGGTAGGAAAATAAAAAGAAGTTTACAACCTTGCGCCTAAAAGTATGCCAAATCGTATCTGCCTTTTTTTGCCTAGCATTGCTTTGCATAGAAAAATGTGCCACCAAATTGCATGTTAACCAATGTTCTCTGCGGAAAGTTGTGCTCTGCCAGCAAGTATGTCCGCAAGGACGAGCGCCACATTTATTTATGTCTTCTGTGGTGTATTTATAGGCGTGTAGACATTTGTTTGCCTGTTTATACTATGAATGTACATAGTTCAGGCAAGTCGACATAACTGAATGCTGGCAAACAGCATTTTGATGCTCAGCAGTTTAGGAAAATAACTTGTTTACAACATTTGCATACATTTTTTGTACGCGTCGTCCCAACTGAACAATTCACTGGCATACTTTTAGGCGGCAATCAAGTTGAATACGCTTTGGTATGTTCATTTCACGTATTATGTGTATAGCACGTAGACTATTTTTTTTTTTTTTTTTTTGCAGCTGTTTGTAACAAATAAACATATACTCTTTTTTTCAATTAAATTATTAAAACATAATACATATAGCTTAATTTTCCACTAATTATTAGTAAAGACTCGCCAAGATCTACTTATGTTTTTGATAATTTGATGCTTCGAGCCGGATTTTACTAATAGCTATAAATTAAAATACGTGTACTTCAAAGCTTCAATTGGTGCTTCAATTTTGTTATTAATATTTTACGCTTATTAAATTATATTTGGGAAATTGGGATTCGTTTGCTCAAGTGGAAAATTGTTGACTGCCATTCACCTGGGAATGGGCAACAATGATTCTTGTGTCAAACGGTCCAAGCAACTCACACGTCCGTTAGGATACGTACCTCCTGGGTAGCCTCTGAACATCCGTTCAGAGGTGAGCTAACGTGAGAAGGCGAAGGGGCCCCCTCTCCTTTAAAAAGGGGTTGGTGCGCTGGGCTTGGGACACGCCACTATAAAAAAAACCCCCCAATGAAAACTAAAGGAAAGCCTCGGAAGGAATTCAATGATGATGACCCCCGCAAACGCTATAAGGATAATGATTTGAGGATATGCACCTGGAATGTCCGCACCCTTAATTGGGATGATGCAAGTATCCAGCTGGTTGATGTCCTCGAAAAATGCAAGGCTGACATCACCGCAATCCAAGAAATCCGATGGATAGGGCTGGGTTGCTCTAAAAAAGCATCCTGTGACATCTACTACAGCTGCCATGCGAGTAAGCGCGAATTTGGATGTGGTTTCGTGGTGAGTAGGAAACTACGTGGCCTCGTCTCTAGGTTCACACCTGTTGACGAGCGTCTAGCCGCGATACGCATCAAGGCTAAATATTTTTATATTAGCCTGATTTGTGCGCACGCCCCGACGGAAGAGAAAGACGACGATGCTAAAGATGAATTCTATGAGCGCTTGGAACGCCTGTACGAGCGCTGTCCCAAACACGATGTCAAAATCGGCTTGGCGATTTCAACGCCAAGATTGGGAAGGAAGGAATCTTTGGCCCAACCGTCGGAAAATTTAGCCTTCACAACACTACCTCCAATAATGGAGAGAGGCTAATCGATTTCGCCGCAGGTCGGAACATGGTAGTTAGTAGTACCAGGTTTCAACATCTTAACATCCACAAGGCTACATGGCTGAGTCCTGATCAAAAAACACACAAACAAATTGATCATGTTCTTATTGACGGAAGGCACGCATCGAGCGTGTTGGACGTGCGAACGTTACGTGGTCCCAACATTGACTCGGACCACTATCTTGTCGCAGCCAAAGTACGCACTAGGCTCAGCGTAGTGCATGCCGCACGTTCCAACATGCAACGAAGGCTAGACGTCGGCAAGCTGCAATCAGAGCAGACCGCCACAGCCTTCTCAAACACACTCTCCCGACTGCTCCGGGAAACCTCTCCGATTTCTCGAGATATATGTGAGCAGTGGACACATATTACCCGCTCCATAGATAGGGCTGCCAAGGATGTCATTGGTTATATAAAACCTGTGAAGAATTCTTGGTACGACGAGGAGTGTCGCAATGCTACTGCAGAGAAGAACGCTTCCTATCAGCGAACTCTGCAGTCGGGAGCAACGCGAGCTGTTAGAGAGCGATATCGAAAGAAACGGAGAGAGGAGAAACGCCTTTTCAGACGCAAGAAAAAGGAGCAAGAAAGGCGGGAGTTTGAGGATGTTGAGATGTTCCGTAACAGAAATGAAGCTCGAAAATTCTACCAAAAGGTCAAGCGTCTGACTGAAGGTTTTAAGCCCGGAGTAACTTTCTGTAAGGATGAGAATGGAAGTCTGGTAACGGATGAACAGGAATCACTGAGATTATGGAGGAGTCATTTCTCCAACCTACTCGGCGATGAAGCGCACAATGCCGGTGAAAGAGAAAGGACACCGGAACCACCAGTTAATGATGGCACTATTGTAGAGCCACCGGACTATTACGAGGTCGATTCAGTTATTAAAAAGCTGAAAAATAACAAAGCGGCAGGCTCTGATGGGCTGCCAGCTGAGTTATTTAAGACCGGCGGCGAAGAGTTGGTTAGGAGTATGCACCAACTTTTATGCAAAATATGGTCCGATGAACGCATACCCAATGACTGGAATCTCAGTGTTCTCTGCCCTATCTTTAAGAAAGGAGACCCCGCTGTTTGCGCCAACTACCTCGGAATAAGTCTCCTTTCCATTGGATATAAGACTCTGTCGGGCGTATTGTGTAATAGGTTGAAGCCATATACCGACTCACTGATAGGACGATATCAGTGTGGCTTCAGACCAAAGAGGTCGACCAGTGACCAAATATTCACATTACGCCAAATCTTGGAAAAGACCCGTGAGTTCAACAAAGACACTCACCACCTATTTGTCGATTACAAAGCCGCTTTCGACACGGCAATAAGAGGGAAGTTCTTCGACGCCCTGTCTGCACTAGGTATCCCGGCAAAGATTGTCCGTCTTTGCATGGCGACGCTATCTAACACACAAAGCGTTGTCAGGATGGGGAAAAACCTCTCCGACCCCTTTTATACCAAGAGAGGTTTTAGGCAGGGCGTTGCTCTGTCGTGCGATTTTTTCAATCTCCTGATGGAATACATCCTACGCCAATGCCCGTACATACAGAGTATGTCGGGCTCGATCTTCCAAAAGGAAGTGATGCTGCTCGCTTACGCCGATTACATCGATATCATCCGTACGCAGGAACGGCGAGTCAGCAAGGCGTTCTCGGAGATTGAAAAACAGTCTCAGCTCATGGGTCTAGCGGTGAACGAGGACAAGACGAAGTACTTGATGTCCTCTCGCACTCCGTCAATGCGTCTTGGACGGTCAGTGACGATGGAGAATTTGAACTTCAGTGTTGTAGAAAACTTCGTCTATCTCGGAACAGAGATCACAAGCAACAACAACGTCAGCCTGGAGATCAGGCGAAGAATCACGCTTGCAAACAGATGTTTTTTTGGGCTGAGCAAGCAAATGAGAAGTAAAGCCCTCTCTCAAAACACAAAAATCAAGATCTATAAGACGCTGATACTCCCGGCCCTACTGTATGGCGCAGAGGCATGGACCGGGTTTGAGTCGGATGAGACAGCGTTGGAAGTCTTCGAGAGGAAGATTCTTCGCAGGATCTTTGGTCCTGTCAGAGTCGGCGACAAGTTTAGGTCCCGTATGAACCGCGAGCTGTACGAGCTATTCAATGAGGTTGACATAGTCCAGCGCATAAAATTCCAGCGGCTGCACTGGGCTGGGCACCTCATTCGAATGGACGAAAGAGCTCCAGCACGCATGGTTTACATGGGGGCCCAAACTTGATTGGTGGACGCCGACATAGAGGACGACCGGGCACTCGATGGAATGACCAGGTGCGGAGAGATCTCTCCGTACTTGGCATTCAGAACGACTGGCGCCAGCGCCTACTGGATTATGGAGGCTGGCGCGCTTTCCTGGACGCGGCCATGACCGGCAGACGGTTGACGGCCATTTAACTAACTAACTAACTAACTAAATTATATAACTCATTAGTCTAGAACTTCAAATCATTTTTGAACAGTATAAAAGCTTCGATACCACCGAACTTATGGAATGCATAAAAAATTTTTTTTTTCCATTTCTTAAATTTATGGTTCTGTAAGGTAGGAAGCACACTTCCTTGTGAGAAATCACTTTTTAAATTTCTCTTTTTGATTGGACGCAGCGGAAGCACTTCTTTTTTTTTTCATATATTTGATGCACGCATTTATGAAAATGTTGGCCTAGATTTCAACGTCGCCAATGTTGACAGTGGGCAATGAGTCTAATAAATTGTTGATGCATGCAAGAACTTTGTTTGGAACTTATGTATTTGCATGGAATGTCTGCAGCAGCACAATCAAACTGATTGCAAACTGTTGCTAATGTGTCTGCATATAAATAACGCCAAAAAAACTTATGCAATACAAGTTTTATAGTACGCCAGTAGAGCACACTTTCACGTGCAACCTGAAGTCTGCAAGAACGCAACACAAAGAAGACTTTTTTTGCCATCGTTAGTCTGTCCACTCGTTGTTGCTTTGCGCAATATACCAGCAGGCGCTAGACGCTTGTTTTAATAGCACATTTTATTATTATTTTGTCTTCTTCTCTTTGCTGTTCGTAGCTGTGAAGTATACAACAAATAAAATTACTGCTACAGCGATCAGCAGCCTAAATTTATGCAGCATAGACTGCGTTTTATTGCCAACGTTTAGCTGCTTTCACGATAAAAATGTTTCCTAATTTAATGTACTCAAGCTGCTATGTACTTAACATCTAAATGTTATCTCGGTTTACGTTATTTACACCTAAGGCTACACAACATATATTGAATGTTACTGGATCGAAATTAATATCTACTTAAAGTAGGCAGCCATGGATTTAAATTTAAGCCACTTAATTGGTACCCAACATTCTATGTTAATTTCAAATTAAACTCACTTTTCATTATTGAACAGATGCACGAAATAAGGTGTTAACTTTTCACTGATTAAAATTGTATAATAGCCAGCTTTAGCACTTTAAATGCAACTACTAATTCGTAAATTGCATAACTGCTCTCTAATTTATACTCAAATTGCCCAAAACTATGCAGCAGCTCATTAAACTGAAGCAATTTCTGCATTACAGCGTTCAGTTAGATTGTTTGCTCAGCCTGCTGCACAAAATTAACGTATTACAAATTGTACGTTTGATATAATGGCAGCCATGAATGGAAAATACCAGACCAGTATCGAGAATAGCCCAGCACAATTTAGCAACTCACAGCAGACAGACAGCAGAGAAGCTCAACAGCAGAATTACTTAAAAGCGGCAACGTCGTTGGCAATGGCTCAATAAATCAAATGCTAAAATTCCCACAAACAAAAAAGTTTTTATGACTGACTTGACGTATTTAATGACGTTTTCTCGATTTACCCGTCGTTTGCCCACAAATCCGCACGTTGATTCGCCTTCACTCTACTATACTGTAACCACATTGTAATGTGGCTAGCCGCATGCACAAAATGTGCTGCAAAATGGCAGCTGACAGTATGAAAATGGAGTCCTTTTCTTTGGCTGCGTTTAGTATAGCATGCCAACAGGCTGCTTGGCTTCACAAAATTTAAACTGCTCTCTGCTCCCTGTCAGTTGCAAAATGGCGCGCTTACATGCAACCGAAGAGCCAAAAAGGAAGACAACTTGCATTATTTCGATATTTATGGTTGTGCAAATGCAAATTATAGGAGGGCCGTATTAAAAGACACACAACACATTCAAGTCTATGAGACGTTCCAGTTGTTTAAACTTTGTATAGGAAAATGTTTATCACCGAATCAACTCCACTGTAACATTCTACTATGAAAAAAATTTGTTAAGTACCATAGAGATGGCGGAAATTTATTTAAAATATATTTTAAAGCGTTATATTCCCATTTTCAATAATTTTTCTCAGTTAACATTTAAGTATGCAACTTCTCAGACCTTATCCGAAATGTAGGTTTATTTCTGATTATACCATACACGAAGGCCCCTGTATACATTCCACAGTTCAATGTTTCTTTCCAGCCACAGTTGAACTGATGTGTTGGCTTTATTTCAATTTTAGGCAGGACTTATCGCATGACCGTCGCAGCTAAGTAAACGCTGCAAGGCAGGAAAAGTTGAATTTGATTTATCTGCAGGAAATCGTTTATTGGAACGACTTTAAATGTTTGAATGGCTGGTATGGTATGGTAGCAGCAGACAGCGTACTGAATTGGCAGAACACACAGTGCAACATTTTTATTGTTCCTTTTTTTTTTTTTTTTTGTAAAATGCAGAATTTACATTTTCGAAAACATTCGCATACTAAGAATTCTTAACAAAAGATGACTTAAAAGTTTTCCATAATGTAAAAGTATTCAAGTTGAAAGCAAATAGAAATTATGTAATAAATTGCACTCCACTTTCATCGCTCTTATGATAGAAAAAAATAACAACGAATCTATAAGTTACGGTCTTCGTAGCTCTTACATTCAATTGACTCAGAGTAAATTCGTGGAACAATAATTCCTGATAAATTTATATGCAATACGCTTTGTACATTTTATTTCTATTTACTCTGTTTTAATTAATTAACTAGAAAATCACTAATAAGCTACTAGGTACTAATTACATTCAGTATATACTCAAAATACATCGAGCGTCATTATTATTTGCCTGTGTACGCCATTTTGTTAATGCAGTTCAGGAATTGCCTGGCACAGCATGTCGTCGCCTAACTTCTGCTTGTAATGGCGACATTTGTGACGTCACTTTGCCATGTTTAAATGTACCAATTAGTGACTGGCGGCATTTGTTATGTTGGATTGTGTTATGTAGCATTGTTATTTGCAGAGTTTTGCGGTACATATTCGTACTTTAGTCGGTACTGCGGCATGACATTCTACGGTAAACGAGTATGTCTGTCCGTCTGTTAATATGCATTCATGTGTATTTTGCATTGACTTTGACACTTAATAATTCATTTGAACAATTGTGAAAGCAATACATTAGCTTTATATAATTGCGTGTAATTGAGCGTTATTGATGCACTGATGCAACAGAATGTGTAATGTATTGATAATTCGATACTGTATAACGTCAATAATTCCATGAGTGCTTCTCATTTCGGTGTAAAAATATAATGTAATATTAATGCATAATGTTGACATCGCATATTTATCCGAGAAAATGTCAAGATTTTTATTATTGTCAGACATAAGCTGTAAATATTGCAGCAACATTCTCTAAATCTTGCTGTTGCATGACACATTTCGAACTGACACCTACAACTGTCTTCGTCGCTATATACGATAAGATTCCAATGATATAGTATTCATGTGAACTTAGCTTACATATTGTATTGAATATAGTAATAATATAGAAATAGTGTCCTCATGCATTGTATGTTTAAGATTAAAGTACTAATTTCCTCTAACTTTCGTTTAATCAATGACATTGTATAAAGGGTTCCTGAGAAACTTACCAACTGGAACAATTTCCTATAGTTTCTATATGCAATACATTAGGAAAATATTTGATAAAACTTATATGCAGTAGGCTAGCGCTGCAAATTTGACAAACAAAAATGTGTAATTTTTCTATACTAATTATTATTACTAATTTTTTTTATTTTTCAGCCACCCCTGCCCACTGTTTTCAAATAAAAATAAGCGATATCCCAATTTACCGTGTTCCGCCATTTAATTCAACACATTTTTCACAATACATCTTGCAATCGTATCGTCATTGCAATAATATATCTTAGTCGTTACAATCATAATCACAAATTTCTTTACTAATCTTTAAATGGAAATTATTTCGTTTTGGAATTTCTATTTACAAATGTTGTAGTTCTCCATCGAATGAGTATCTGCTATATTTACTAGCCTTTACGCTTCTCTTCCAACTTCTTCTTGTCATCCTTACGCTTTTGTACGGCTTTCTTTACATTTACCTCCTTACGTTCCTCCTCAGCTTGTTTTCGCTTCTGTGAAGCACCAGTTGGTGGACAGGACGATAGATAGCCACCATCGGACATGCGTTCAAATGAAATCAAGGGATCGTATGTCGAGTAGAATGCCTTGTACTGTGCCTGGCGTCGTACGTTATGAAATACAAGAAACAGCAATCCAGTGGTCACTGAGGCGAGACATGCCATCCTAACGTTACGTAAAGTCTTATGCAGATGTATATCGTGCATGGGAAACTTAAATTCTTCGCCCATGATCAAATATTTTGTAAATTTTGTAATGCGTAGACGTGCGTGTGTGTTCAATAGAAATTTATATATTGTATTAAACTGAAAACGTAAGAATTAGAGAGAAGCGCCTACTTTTCAATCTTATTCAACTATTTTTGACAATTCTATGGCAACTTATGTTTTATAATTTTCAAAGCAAATAAAAATGCTGGAAGCGAGAATATAAGCCAAACTATTTTTCAGTCTTTAGTGTTCTTCTTGAATCAGCTCAATCAATGCGACTCTCTGATGTTAGCAATGTAGATTGGCGTTGGTGCATAATATTATAAGAGTCTTCCGAGTTATATTATTTCATCGATGTAAAACAAAATAAATAATTATACAACACAGTTTCACTTTCAATATGCCAAACGCAATCTATAAACAAATCAAGCCAATCCTTGAGCAGTTTTTGAATATTTTTGCGATTTGTTTTAAAGTTTAGATGGAACCAGAACTACCAAACCTTCAAACCACACGAAACTTCAAAAACCCTACAAACAAATTCAACCAACCGCCCATTTGAAACTGCTCATCTGGCTGGCATCTATTGCAACACACTTCTGTCGGTCAAAAATTGCAATTTATTTTCACAACGAAGCGTAGCTAATAAAGTCAGTACCGGGAAAATGGCAACTAGATGTAGCTATTTGTTTGGTATATAAACGAATGTGGGTTGCTTGTTTGTGTATATACGTATACCATCTACTGCTGCTTGACGTCGCAAATAAACTTGAAGTCAACCATACCAATACCAGGCAATCCACAGTACCTTTTTTTCCAAGTCCTTTACACCAACGCATGTATAACTCTCACAAAAAAAAAAATCAAGCAAAACCGAATGCTGATTCCTGACTTTATGCTCAGCTGTTGATTTTAATGGTCAAATGCTTTATATTTTGGTTCAAAAATAGCATTGGTTCATGTAGTTTACTTAGTACACCCACAATCAAAACTGAATTTGTTTACTCTTGCTATGCACTGAGGTTACCTGTTAAGCAAATGATTTTGCTTATATCCTTTTTCTCATCAATTGCCTATTCAGTTCAAAAAAATGTAAAGTTATTTCTTTTTAGTTGCACGTTTGGCTTGTTGTTATTAGGGTACTTCAGTGGCAATCGCATGAAATAAATTCAGAGATTAGGCAAAATCTACCGAAATATTCGATATTGCTGTCGATTGAGTTTATTTATGTCCAAAGATTTTAAAAATTTTAAGAAAAAAATATTTAAACTATAAAGTTTTTTGTGTTTTGTGCCTGTTGCGAAAGTAATTAGCAAGGATCTTGTCAATATGCTTTTACAAAACATAAACATTCTTTGCGTGAAATTCAGTTACCATCAGGACAATCATGGAGTTCGAGCGGTGATTAAGACAGATATTTTCAGAGTCTCTCTATGTCAATTAAGCAAACCACAACTTGAATCTGAGTATCACAAATGCGTGCGGCATTTTGTCATTTCGGATTGGAACAGTCAAGACTGTTGCGAACCTTTTTGCAAATTGGACTTGTGGCACTTTGTCGAAAGAACAACGCATCGAAATCATTGAAATTTTCTCAAAAATCATCTGTATAATTATTTCAATGCACAGACAGCTGCTTCAATCGGCATAGCCTACTGATTAATTCACCAGACCTAACGCTTTGTAAACACTGGCGTTAAAGTTATTATTTATGCCTTCGCTGTGCCAATATTGAATCACTAAAATGCTGTTTAATTAGCATCAACGCCCAAAAATAATTGTTTTAAAAGGTTTTTCGTTTTACCTACACAAATATTAGCTCCAGCAAGCACCGCGTAAACCATTTAAAGCGTTGCCGCCAAAATACCCACTAATTTAATTAAATAGTTAGCGCATAAAGTGCTGCTTAAATTATATTATGGAATTTACTAAGGTGTTGCGTAACAGAATTAAAGCCGCTTAAACATTCAAGCGTTTTTGGTAAATTTGGATTTGATAATTAAATATTTATAGAATAAATTGACAATGACTCTATATCGCACACTTCCGTATCGCTCCTACATATTTTCCTCCTTGTACTCCAGCTATACCGCCTACGCATGGTAGTAGGCATGCTGTGAACTAAAGCCAAATTGCCACATAAATTGTTTTTTTTTTACAAACTGATACACTCAATTGATTTTGTAACGCGTATAAGCGCGAAATCGCATCAGTAACGAATTGCACGCTTCCAGCGCCTATTTGTATGCAATACTATTGTTTTTATTGCTTTCTAGTACTATAGGCATTGGAGTTACATTGCCGTTGTATACGTTTATACTATGCTACATGATTAGTGCGCTGAGATTACGCGGCTTTTGAGTGGGTCTTGGTCTTGTACTGTGGCAAAGTTTTGGTTTATTTGTCTGGCTTACAGCCGTAGAGCTAAAATTTCATTACACATGCACAGCATTTGAGTAAAGCCATTTTGTTATTGTACTTCAGACTCAGTCGTGGACAGAGCTGTGCGGCGCAGTCATTCAGGCTTTCACACGAGTAGCCAGTGACTATGCAATTTCCGCTCGCTGGCCTTTTTCGTTTTGTATAATATCGAGCGAAAGGAGAGATTTGATAGAGAGGCGTGCACCAAGTGCAGACTAGTAAACGTTTTTTGTTGGCATGTCCCTGAATTTGTATACCCTTTAAATATTTTATGAAAAGTGAATATATAAGTTTATAAAAAATAATGTAACACCCTTCATCGAATAAAATTTAATAGGAAACCTTTAGATTTCAACAGAGTTTTTTTTTTATAAAAACTACTTCAGACTACAGTCAAAGTGCTTGATTTTTTATAAATTGAAAATAAAGGTTTTTAGTCTTCTTTGCTCATATATTTCGACAATAAAAAAGGTAAAAAAAATATGTAGAAAAATATAAAAAACACAAAAGAAAGAGAAAGAGAACCGCAAAAAAATGTTTGTTGAATCATCATTTTTAAAAGTTTGTCAAATCTTCTGGTCATTTATGACCATTGCTGATCTGTCTTGTTCTATTGCAATATCAACTTAGATTCTTACATGGCAGCTTCTACGCACTTCTTTGCTGTATCCCTATTCAAAAGCACCAACCGATTTCGCGTTTATAGATTTTGCTATATAGTCAAAAATATTATGTGCAGGGTATTGAAGCTTCGTTTTCAACTAAGCCATTATATTTTCTTGTATTTTTATTTTTATTGGATTACTTTTTTTATACCTAACAGATTTTTTTGGACAACACTTTACAACTTTATTGTTGAATGGATGCACAAAAATGTATTCTTCGTGACGCCTCGCTTGAATATTGAATTTGTGCTACACATTTTTAGTAGTTCATAGAAGCAAAAATTTAATATGTACTTTAAGCATACACTCGCCGCCTAAAATGCTGCAGCATTAAATTAAATTACTCGATAGCAATTTAATTTAACGCCTTTCGGCACACACACAAATGTACAATGTAGACACATAGCGCCTATAAAATAAATATGCTCAGACTTTAGTCAGCTAAAATCTAATGATGCGATACTTTGGCGTTTGGGTGTCTGTCAGATGGTGTGTTCCTGCCTGCCCGCCAGCCTGCAAGTAGACAACGCCACAAAATTTTGTACATTAATGTGAAAAATTGGCTTAATTTTTTGGCCGCGTTTGCTAAAGCGATTAGGTTACGCCTTATAAAGCAGTTAGGCATAATTGATTGCGCGCACTTAAAGATTTTCGGTTTTAAAAATTTGTTTACATTTTACTTAGCCAAGCTTTAGGCCATTTTAAAGCTATAAAATATTTTGCTTATGTTTACCTATGAATATGTGCTTATTTGTATCTATTCAAAGACAATATTATTTTCGGTTTATACAAAGATTAATATTTATTTAACCATTTTATGTCTGCGGTTTGTTGCTTTGGTGCGTAATAATTTTTTATAGCATACATGTGGGCTGACTGCCAACTGCTTTGGTACTTTCGCATAATACTTCATTCATTTTGACGAAATCCATTAATTAAATTAGCAGCCACAAGCTCATTCATCAAATTATCAACTGCATACTCTTTGGCGTTTGTTGAACTTGGCTTATTGACGCGTGTGGCGGATTCGCTCCTGTTTTGTGGCCAATATGCTATTTTGGCTTATAATACTGTCTATATGAGTTTGGGTTGCGATTTGTGTTTTATTTGCCGTGGCAACAGCTTGATCCGTGTGTAGTTGTGTGTCTGTCAAGATGTTGCATGTCGACAAGTTAATTTGTGTAGGTTGATCTGTTTGAATTGCCAAAAGATTAGCTAATCATTGGCCAGCTTACCAGTATTATATGGCCAAGTTAATGCAATCAAAAATTTATAAAAATGTAGAAATGAATACTAAGGTACATGAAGAGTGCTTTTCAACTGGTGAACTGTTTTTTAACCGATTTTAGTTAGTTATTACTTCAAGACAGTGGCATAATTAAGAAAGGAGTAACTATTTAGCTTGAATACCATCCCAAGTTTGCATAGTTTCTGATTATACCAAGACTTACAAATAAAACTCATTAAATATATAGTTATTGTGTGAAGTGAAACTTTCGAAACTCTGCTTGTTGCATTTTTATTGCATTTAAGTGCTACACTGTTCCCTATTAATCGTACAATTAATTTTTATTATCGCGATATATGTGCATAATTTTTTTCGTGAGTGAACTTCAACAAAATTAAACTCAATAAATGTCAAGCCGGAGTAAAAACTTTGTAAGCAATAAATTTTTATTGCCTTGCGTGTCGCTGCAAAATGAAAATGTACAGTCATCACTTTTTACTCAATCGCGAGCAAACTTAATTCATTAATTTTGATACCTACATATTTTTTCAACGCAGCATAGACATAAATGCTGCCGGTGTTCATCAAACCACCTGACGTTCTTATCCTATTAACCTTACGCTTCAAAGTGTTCGTGCTGTCCTTTTTAAATTTTTTCCAAAGAAAAAATAAAAATTAAACTTTGCATATCCAGGGGGACTTTGTCGTCCATTCTTACGCTTATTTGCACAAGTACAAAATAATTCGTTTAATTTTAGACTATTTTTATGAGAAAATCATCAACAGATGCTTTTGGCGCATTGCTTTTAGCTTTCGTTGTCCTTTCAAAGCTCAATTTATTGAGTTTCAGGCACGTGTCGTTTTTTTGTCATTATCGAGGCGATAATCTACACAGTATCGCACACTTATATAGTTATTTATTGTTTTCAATTTTGAAACATTTTAGAAAGTTCCCAAAACTTTAGCAACTTTCTTTTTTTTTTTTGTTGATAAATATTAAAAGTAATTAGAGATATAACGCAAGAAGTGTATTTCACGCATTGATTTTTTTGTTTTTATTTGGTACTCACGATAATGATAATGCTGACTGTATCGAGAGCAACCCTCAAAGTTTCTGAAATTCACAAATTTGTGCTGTTTACAGTTTCAAATCAACTGTTTATGACGCGTAATAAGTCGACGAACTTGTGAAGTTTTGTATATATACAAGCAAATATGAGAGGACTGGAAGTTTTATAAAACAATTTGTTGTTGCTTTTTTTTTAAATATTCTTAACATAAGATAAAAAATAAATATTGTAAATGAGCTTATAATGAATTTACTCAACGTAGTTTACAGCTTATAATACTCGCAAATACACATCAATTATATCTATTGAATATCGATAATCTAACATAGAGCATGGCCAACTATAGTTTTTTATTCTTCTGTTAATAGACAAAATATCTTTTTTATTTTTTCTCATTTTAAATTAAATAAATCGTATCTACTTACCAAAAGTTATCAATTGCTGTCTGTGCTATTGAAAAATTTTATAAAACTCAGCAATCATCTTTTAAATTCTGACAATTGTCATAGATTAAATAATTTTTATTTCATAAAAAAACTTATTTTCAATAAAACAAAATAATTCATAAAAAAAATGAGTGAAAGATCAGACCAAATTATTAATAATGGTAATATATAAATATAAATGATAAAATGCTGCATATTTAATACATCCTCATTTGATATTGAAGCAACACAGATGAATGGAGCATCAGCGTCTAATGCAACAGAGGAGAGTAACGTCGTGGCGAGCACACGCAACAGTTACAACTGCTCAGCAGTACAGGATTCCGAACGAGCGGTATCCTTAACAGGCACTCAGTATATTGCTGGAAATACCAGTATTGCCAACAACCCAACAGTGCAAGATTCCGAGCAACCCACCTCCTCAACTGGCAGACGCGATTCGGCGAATCGGCAAAGAACTAGCACAACTATCAAATTTCAAAAGAGGGAAGAGTTTCCAGTGCCTACGTCGAAAAAACGCTTACAAATAGAGCTCAAGGCGATGCAAAAAGATCCGCAACCGTACTGCACTGCACAACTGGCAGGCGATGATATATACAATTGGATAGCGTTTATTTACGGACCGGAGAACACAGTATACGAAGGTGGATGCTTCAAGCTTTCAATTAAATTCACCGAGTCGTATCCGTTTCAGCCACCACGTATCAAATTCGAAACTCGTATATATCACTGTAACATTGGGAAGGCAGGTCAAATCTGCGTGGACATATTGAAAGACAAATGGTCACCGGCGTTGACCATACAACAAGTTTTGTTGTCACTGGTCTCGCTTCTAGGCGATTGCAATCCTTATGATCCGCTCGATCTGGCAATTGCCCAAAAGTATTTGAGAAATCGTAAGGAACATGACAAAATCGCCAAAAAATGGACAGAGCTTTATGCTAAAGCAGAAAGGAAGAAATGATGTCTCTGGTTATACATTCTATTTAAAAGTATAAAATATATTAACAACAAGATCTTGCGGTAGCATCCATACAAGCCCTTCTGCTACACGAGTACAAAATTTGGAAAGAAAAATTTCAAATGTCGGTACACTCAGCCTTATGGAGTGCACTGCACATTATCATATCAGCATTCATTTTAAAAATATGTTACACAAAATTAGACACATTCATTCAGCTGAAAAAGTGCTCAAAACTTTTGTGTATACTAATTTTCAATAAATTACTTTGCAACATATTTAAACAGTCTGAATATAATTAAGTTCAATAGCCTACTTAGAGGCGAGTCAACTCAATTTTTGGTAAATCGATGTCAAAAAGTTCACGCAACTGTCATGCGGATTATACTTTAATTGACATACAGTACAGCGCTGAGCTACGGTTAGCAAATTTTGCAAAGCGTAACACGTACCTGAATGAATAGCCAGAACTACTATTCTTTTTTTTCTTTATTTTCTTAAATGAAACCCACCATAAAATACGAATGCTGTGAAATTCATAGCATACAATTAGGCGAGCGACTGCAAGCCAGACGAAAACGATTTGAAACAGCACCGAAGCCATCATCATTCTCATCGTCATCAGCTGAGTGCGTTTGATATGCGTGAAATGTGAAAGGAATGAAGCAGAGAAATAGCATTGGGATTTCTGCATCTACTAGACTCAAAGCGTTGCCAACAACAATTTTCTGCTCCGACTGAAAAAAAGCATAAGGACCTAAAAGTATGCCTTGCTAAATTATTGTAGCTGTTTTTTTCATTTGTTTTTTTTGTCTTTTGACACACAATGCAAAATCAAATCACGTTGTGCACTGAGATTTTATGATTTGTAGCTGAAATGGAGCATTGTAATCAAAATATTTAAATTTTTATTTGGTTTATTTTTTCGCTCGCCTTTGTCTGTCCAAAGGGATTTTAGTACAATGATTTGACAATACCAACTCATTGTTAATTTAATTCGGTGAGAGGAAAAGTAAATACGAGAATTGTTTAAGAAATATAAGTGCATAATTTTTAAGAGAAAGCAAAACATTGAAACCCTTTGAAACATCTCGCATGTTCATTCCGTAAACAAAAAAGCTTGTACGTATTACCACCTTTATGTCTCATCGCTATCAAAATTTTAATTATCCCAATCAAAAATAGTCTGAAGATAATGAAAGTCATTTGTTATAATATAAACATATACTTTTAACCATTCGTCATAATTGGACAAGCAAATACTTCTAGCTCGACTATTCGAAAAGAGTGTATGTAGCAAACATAGAAGTAAAGTTCAACTATTTATTTGAGCAAACCTCGTAATATATAATAATATAAAATAATGATTTTGTCTGTGTCAGACATTTCGGTATGCTTAAATGAAATTAAGTTGAAAAATTTGGTAGCGATGTTATCAAGAATAAATATATTTCGGCCATTGCCAAGAGTAATGCTCTACGACTGATGGATATTTAGTGAAGTTGATTGGCGGCAGCAATGCAGAATCTAAAAATTTACATTGCACAAAGAATGTTTCGTTTAAAAATAGAGTGCGGTCTATTTCATCATCATTAGTTTTGATACTTGTGATAAGTTATTATGATGAAATGTGGCTTTGCTTCAAGTGCAATCGTGTTATACTCTTAAATAAATAAATTATTTTTGGTTTTCAGATACAAATTGCTATTATGGACCGTTTTCTTCCACAACAACTTTGCTTCACATATAATTTGGTCTACTATCTGGCTTATCTGCACTGTTAGCGGCCCTATATCGTACTTATTTAGCGTACTTTTGGTAAAAAAAAACAAAAATAGATAGAATAGAGAGCAAACTACGTTTAAGCTTTCATTTAATATGCATATGGTTCGGATTGTACAAAATGTGCAATATAATGCCATGCATACCATATGCCGCTCGACATATGTAGGTAGCCATGTGCACTAGATCTAGCTGCAGGTACGAATATTTATAGGCGATTTTTTTAACGCCTATATATTTGATTACCCTACAATCTGTTGCAAACTGTTTGGCATTAAAGACTATTCATAAAAGAGACAACTTCTATGCACATCGTAGAACCTATTGTCATATCAAATCAAATGCACAGTACATACATTAAGGCAGAGCAAGAAAGTTGATGATGGATATGTGTGCGATACTCGAAACATTTGTCTCCGTAGTACTTTCAATTATCATTGCGACCCAACTGTATCGACCAAATTGAATCTAGTTCACACAATGAATGTTGGTGGCGTGAATAATGTTGCACGTAGACAAATAACAGGTCAAAGCCAAACACACAAGCACACTACACTCTGAAATGCATGCATGAGTTTGTACAGCGTGTAGCGATGCATAGAAAAACAGCAGAGAGAACACTAAATCCGGCGGGTTTGCTGCCCGATAGTTTTTTTGGAGTGACAGCTAGAAACAGCACTGCACATGTATGAATATGTCGATATATGATTTTGTAGCAACTTAACAGTCTGCAAACAACTATAAAAAAGAACAATGGCAACAAAAGCAACTACCCTGCTAAAACAATCAAGTTCAGGTTCGCAAAAAACTAGAAGATTTATGCGTTAATATTTTGCGCACTTGAAACTATTTTTTCTGTCTTTTTTGTAGCAGCAAACAATAAAAACTACTAAGATTTATTTTCATCTTTGAATTTGCTGCGTGAGTGATTTTTAAAATTAATTTACTTGTATCTCTAAAACCTTTCAAATGCTTACGAAATTCCACGGAAGCAGTACATAAGAAAAAAGGTTCAACCTCGAATTTTGTATGCATGGACATGCTCAAATATTTTTTTATTTATTGACTTATAAATAGGCTTTACTCATATGTAAAAGGTTTAGATTATGTTTTTGATGTTTTGCTCAATAATAAATTTAAATTGGTTGTTTAGAATGGTTAGTTAGACATTGGTTGCTTAGTTAGAATTCTATTTTCAGAATACTCAAAATACGCACTTAAACAGTGTTTAATTCATTTCACAATTTCACGAAAGTAAACAATAATACATTTTCATAAATAATCATAAAAACTTTGTTGTCAAATATTTTAAGCTGCCTAATTAATTACTTGAAATAGAAAACTATTGGCTTAAACATAGTTCATTCATCGTTTAACTACTTTAATCGCATTTTTTTGGTATGTGAATAATGTAAATATATTATTATGCAACGATTGCATAATAAAATATATTTTTCAATTATTACGCATACATTTTGTTGTTGCACGCACACTTTGTATGCGCTACGCCTAATTACGTAGTTCTGAAAATTAGCACAAATCCCATAAATAAATAAATAAACCGCAAAAGAACACAATGCATCAAATATGCAGGCCAGCACGCGTGCGGTTTATATCCTTTGTCAACGTCAGCCTTATGCACACATATCTACTTCCACAAAATGCTTTACACGCCCACTAACATTTGTGACAATTAAACGGCTTAAACATAAAATTACCATGAAACGCCAAAAAGCGTTAAGCGTGCAGTACAAAATTCACATAAATATACAATAACTCATACTACTGTTGCATTCGCGTACTACATATGCTAATTTACGAGCAGTAAAGGGTGTCCTATTTAGATGTGTGGTACTTCGCTTAAATGAAAACCGAAAAAGGACTCTAATTTGTCAAAATATTTGAAAGCACATTTTATTAAAAATTGTATCCAAATATCTCCAATATTTTGCAGAATGGCTATCAGAATAATCCGATTAACCGTTGCCATATTTGTTTGAAATCGGATATCGTTTTTGAATTATTCATCTTTCTTCTTTTCCGTAGCTCCAAAAAAAACTATTTCAATCTCATAGTTCACATTACCTAGACGAGATAAAGAAGACAAAGTATCACATGTTTAGATAGAACACTCTTTATATATTTTATGAGCAACCGCGTTGCGCAGATTTATGACGTTCTTATGCTAAGCAGTCAACTCAACTCATCTCATGTACGTGGCAGTATTTCAATTTTACTTTATTGCACATGCAAGTACTAGCTTTTACCCGCTACTTTGTCCGCGGATCTTCCGATAAAAAGCGGTATATCTAATTACTTTTCTTTTTTTTGACTCATTTGTAAAACTATACAGGGTGGTGTACCGCCCCTCGAATTTTGACCAAACTTAACCCGTTTACTTTTCATGATCATCTTAACATGTATACCAAATTACATCTCTGTACCTTAAATGGATGCAAAGATATGACAAATTTTGATTGTCGCTTATATGGGGGGTGGGGCAACACCCCCTCCGATTTTGTCAAAACGTAGCATATGTTATTTTCCATCATCCCATCTGTCTCTATTCCAAAATTCAGACGATTTGGTTGAGCGGTTTAGCAGTAAGAGAGGAACATCCATACATACATCCATACATACATACAAACTTTCGCATTTATAATATTAGTAGGATGGTAGGATGTACTAAGCACGCTTAAAAACGTCATCATTTGTTTGTTTGTATTTGTTTGAGTGCTTTGTTGCCATATTCGTTGTAATACCCTGCATACATACGCTTAGCAGAAGGATATGTTAGGTTTGTGCAAATTTATGTTACAGCTGAACATAGGCGTGGCAGATATCATAAATAGTGATGATTTTTCGAAATTTTTTAACATGTAAAAGTACGTCTCAAACTAAGCCTGTTATTGTTCTTTTGGTATCGTCGTGTTTTAGTCTGTTATCAACCTTATATAGGCATTTTAATCATATTTATTGCGCCGCAGTTAATCAAGTGCTCAGTTCTATATCTTTAGGCCCTGTACCGAAGGTACAAGAGCCTATTGGTTTTGTGCAAATGTATGTAACAGGAAGAACTAATTGTCGGAGACCCCCCCAAAGTTACCCCCATTAGAGAGGAGTCGATATAGCCATGTCCGTCTGTCCGTCCGTCCGTCTGTATGAACGAAAGGATCTCGGAAACGGTAATAGATAGAGACTTCGTGTTTTTTGCATTCGACTAGGACTGCTCCGGAATTTCACAAGTTTATTTTAAAATTTTGAACCTCCCCCCCCTTTCCATAAAATCACCCCCAAGAAAAAATATTTCTTCGGCACAAAAAAATGAGTATACCATTCATATTCACGCAGTGAGAAGTGGTCATATGTTTGGTCATAAGCTCGGGAAACATTTAATGTGTTTGTTAGGAGACCTAAACTGGTACAGGGCCTCTTACAGTCGGTTACGCCCGACTGAAATTTCCTTACTTGTTAGGCCCTGTACCGAAGGTACAAGAGCCTATTGGGTTTGTGCAAATGTATGTAACAGGTAGAAATAATGGTAGGAGACCCCCCAAAGTTACCCCCATTATGGTCAGGAGTGATAGAGGAGTCGATATAGACATGTCCGTCTGTCCGTCCGTATGAACGAAAGGATCTCGGAAACGGTAAACTTCGTGTTTTTTGCATTCGACTAGGACTGCTCCGGAATTTTACAAGTTTATTTTAAAAACTTGCACCTGCTCCCCCCCCCCCCCTTCCCCATAAAATCACCCCCAAGGATAAAAATTTCTTCGGCACAAAAAAAAATAAGTATGCCATTATAGAGATATCGTCCTTCTTAGCCAAAATCCAAAAAGTTCATCAAAATCGGATAATAAATGACTTTATTTTATAAGCAATTGAATTTGAGCGACCCCCTTTTCGTTTCATACATAAAAAAATGTTTTAAAAGGCACTTAGTCGTGCAGTGAGAAGTGGTCATATGTTTGGTCATAAGCTCGGGAAACATATAATGTGTTTGTTAGGAGACCTAAACTGGTACAGGGCCTCTTACAGTCGGTTACGCCCGACTGAAATTTTCTTACTTGTTTTATTTTGGTTTTGGTGCTTGACAAAAAATAAATAATTGCGAAGACAATTGTAAGCCGGTCATGAAAACGGTATAACTAAGTCGAATACACTCGACTACAGTGTTCTTCATCTTCTTTATTATTGTTGTTGAGGTCCCTAGTCACCGGGCACATTCTTCCGCAATCTGTCAGCACACATGGCGTCGCGTATGCGTAACATGTGTGGCATATAACTCATGCGTTTGTCGCAGTCATCTTTCGTTTGAAAAGTAGATTTATGTTGATTTATGTTCTAACTTCATTTCTTTCTTTCGTTTCATCTACTGCTCTATTTTACTTCACATATTTGTTTGTTTTTTTTTTTTTTTTTTTTTAATTTTGCTTTATCGCTTTTTTGCCATAAATTATGGTCGGTCAACATGATTTATGCTTTAAAAATAATTGTTGCTGCTTTAATTATTTGCCTGTGTATTAAACGCCCACTTGAGGATAGCGGCTGGCTACCTATTTAATTAGTCCTGAGAAAATATTTAGTTGGCATGAGTAAGATTTTTATTCTTTAATGATAAATAGATATAGAGTTCTTTTATTTAGAAAATTTTTTTTTACAATTTTTACTTAATCAAAATTTTTTCTTATATAGAACTTAAATTAATTGGTATGGCTACTTGCCGTCTGCCCAAACATAAATTTCCTAACGCATGCAATTTAATTCATTATCTATTATTATTATTAGATTACTAATTTACTAACAATACTTTCTTAACCCTACCCTCTACTATACCTGCCTGCCCCGGGTTAGCGAGAGAGCAGATCGCTCGAGGGGTGGATTAACTATTTTCCTAAAATGTATTTGATGCTAAAACTAAGCATTAACTTATGCCTAAAATAAAAATAAAAAATTATGAATTATATTCATTTACTATAAATTTCCTATAATTAGTAGCTGTTTCTAAGTACTTAACTAAGCTATACCAATTATCTTCAGGAAGGCCATTCAAAATATCAATTATTTCATTTTCCATTAATTGTGCTTTTCCAAAGTACCTTTATCTAAATTCACGTAATACCGGGCATCTGCCAATGAAATGTAGGATGTCTTCTTCTTCTTTTAAATTGCATAATGTGCATAATCGTGAACTAGCTTGTCGATATATACTACCATTTAGCCACAATGAATCACTCCGGGCTTTTTTTATTCACGTTATTGTGCTTTGTGTTTGGAAATTATTGCAATAAGATTTTCCTCTTCCAAAGTCTAGGTACCTATATATGCGGTTATCATTCATAATTGCTCGATTTCTATATTCTTAGTCACATATTGCTTTAATGCCATCAAAATTTCTACGCATTTATTGCACCATTCCGTTCGATACAATGCATTTGTCAAGTGTATGTCGATATTACGCATATAGTTTAATAATTCTGAGTGCCATAAAATGCCTTTTGTCATCAATGTTTTTGTTAGAATATTTGCAAGTCTGTCGCACGTGTAATCATATAAGGTTCTAGTTATATACTTGATATGTAAATTAAGTGCGTATAAGTGGCCATCTTCAATGCCTGTTTCTATAGCAATAATATAATTTGATGTGTTTTCTGGTAGCTGTAATATCCGTTTAATGAAGTACCTTTGTATCGCGTTCACTTCATTAGAGTACGAATGTCCCCATACTTGGGCTCCATATGTTTGAATGGATCTGCATGCTGCTTTAAAAAGATTCCATTTCGCACTTAAATTTATATTTCTCTTGTTCAAAAAAGGCTTCCATGTAGAGTTAATAGCCACCTTTGATACTGCTTTCTTATTTTTGACATGCGAAGCAAATGACATGCTTGGCGTTAATATTGCTCCTTAAATAATCATATTTTGTCACAATTTTAATCTCAGTTCCTTTATAATACCACTTTTAACTAGTTGACAAGCGACCTCCTATACGAAATAACATTATCTCTGATTTACTCATATTAACCTCCATACCCAATTTTTCGCAGTATACTTTTAATTCATTTATCATAAGCTGAAGTTTCTCAACATCGTCAGATAGTATTACAATATCATCCGCATAAAGCAGGAGTCTAATATTTAAGTTGTCAATATAGAGCCCACCATCAAGGCAGTCATTCAGATCGTTTAAGTATAACACAAACAGCAGGGGAGATAATAAGCATCCCTGTTTGACACCGCTCATTGTTTCAAACTCCTCTGATAATTCCTCGCCGGTACATACTGCGCATTTAGTGTGTTTGTAAACCGAGTCAATAAATTTAACCATCTTGGATGACATGCCCATTTGCTGCAACTTAAATATTAATAAATTTCTCGGAACTCGGTCAAATGCAGCTTTAAAATCGACAAATGAGGATAAATTATATATATTGTCAATTGTCGAATAATGCTTTCTAAATCCGGCTTGATATTCATTCAGCTTTTTGTGTTTCATAACCCATGCAGTTAACCGATCGTTAACAATACCCATTAAAATTTACGCTGAACAGTTCACGAACGAAATGCCTCTATAATTTTCGTTAACATTCGGGTTTCCTTTTTTAAAAATAGGAAATATAATACTTGTAACAAATGCGTCATTCAATTTGCAATTATTTAAAATATTGTTGAAAATTTTAACTAGCAAATTCAGGAACTGTTCGGATGCATTGGCGTAAAACTCGTATGATACTCTATCTAAGCCTGGCGCCTTGTTCATCTTAACTCTTTCCAATATCTTTTTTAGCTCTTAGATTTCCACCGGCTTATCCAGATCTTCATCTTCGTACAAATATGGTGCGTAAAGTATTTCAATATTTCTTTGGCATGGGTTCAGTAATGTGTGAAAATAACTTCTGAACTCTTCAGCCGAAATGTGTGATCCAACTTGATATGGCGTACTTCTTATTTCTTTAACTATTTTCCACCAATCTTTATTACTTGTCACGCAGTTAATTTTATGCTCAAGATCTATTGAATATTGTTGCCATTTTGTGTTGCACAATTTTGTATGGTTTTTTTTTTGCTGTGAGGTATTGTTCTTTGTCACTTGTACTTTGAGAGTTTCTTAGTGCCTTTAGGTAGTCAAATATTTTATCTCTAGCCTTCTTACATTGTGCGAAAAATCATCCACCATTTCTAAAATATCACAAGGTACTGCACATATATCGTTCACAGATCTACTTAAATAAGTAAAGCGGCCTTCAGAGTCACTTTTAGTTCTTCCATTAACAATTAACAGTCCATTACTATCACAAAAGCCTAAAAACTCCTTTGCACTTGTATTAACTCCGCTGTCTTGTGACTGTCTGATCCCCAACGCAATTGCAGACAAGGGTAGTATACAATCAGTTGTCTCTTGTTGCTCTTGACCAATCCTTCCGTTCAAATCACCCATTATTATAAGATCACCATTGTTATGTTGGACGACTTATTCTTTGACTTTATTAAAATCGATATTCCAGTTAGCTGCCCGCACATAAAGAGGTATCACTGTATAATTTCTAGTATCGGTTTTCAACATATCTAAGACAACATCATTTACATTTTCAAAATTATAGAGATTAAATATTTGTTTTCGGCACAACACGTACCTGCTCCATCTCAAATGACTAACCATAAGACAGACTGGGATGCTTTTCGCGAGTTTTTAAATTTACACCTGGATATGTATATACCGCTCAACACACCAGACAATATAGAAAGCTCAATCATATATCTAAATGATATTATTAACGAGGCTGCTGTCAAATCAACTCCTAGTCTTAAGCAAAACATCAACACACAATTTACGCCCCCATATATTCGACGACAGATAGAAATGAAAAGAAAACTTCGCAAGTCATGGCAAGTGACAAGGTCGCCGCTAATTAAAAAAAAACTGAATAAGGCAGCGAAAGAACTAAAAGAAGCGTTACAAAAACTTAAAAACGAGGCTGTCACAAAGTACTTACGTAATTTAAGTCCCACCTCTGAAACAAATTACTCGCTATGGAGAGCAACAAAAAACATCACCAATAAAGTGATTCATCAACCTCCATTAAAAAAAGTAGATGGTACCTGGGCAAGAACCTACCTTGACAAAGCCAATGTTCTTGCGGATCACTTTGAGAACATATTCAGCAATTCATTCAAAAGCTGCACTGTCAATACTCAACAAAACTTTGGAGAGTTTCCACAATATAAAATAAAAAAAATATCATATAACGAAGTAAAAGAGCAAATCAACAAAACAGACAACAAAAAATCTCCAGGCTACGACATGCTGAGAGGACGCATAATCAAAGAGCTACCAAAAAAGGCTGTCCAATTCGTATGCTTAATATTTAACTCAGTCTTGAGAATAGAACATTTTCCGAAATTGTGGAAAATAGCGGTTGTTATACCTATAGCGAAACCCGGGAAAGATGCCACACAAACATCATCCTACAGACCAATTAGCCTTCTGCCTATACTCTCCAAAATATTCGAAAAAATATTTCTAGATCGTCTTGAACCAATCGTTGGAGCTCAACGTTGTATCCCAGACCACCAATTCGGCTTTCGTCGGAAATATTCCACGATCCAGCAGGTTCACAGAGTAACAAATAAAATAACAGCTGATTTAGAAGCTAAAAAGTTCTGTATAGGCGTTTTTCTGGATGTGGAAAAAGCATTCGACAAGGTCTGGCACGAAGGCTTATTAATTAAATTAAATAAAATTCTACCACACCAACTATTTAACATAATAAAAAGCTATTTAAACGAGAGACTGTTTTTAATAAAATATAATGACGAATATTCATCGCTGCGACCCATTAAAGCTGGAGTGCCGCAAGGTAGTGTCTTGGGACCCTTGCTTTACAACCTGTACACATCAGATATTCCAGCCCCTAGTGATGGATCAGCCATGATAGCTACTTTCGCAGATGACACAATAGTCTTATATGCACACACTAACTTAACGACTGCAATTACACTACAACATATGCTAGACGAAATTTCAAACTGGTTTGGAAAATGGAACATTAAAATAAATGAACAAAAGACGATTCAAGTAATATACACCGCAAAAGTCAGATATACTCCTCACCCACTTAAATTAAATAATAAAGAAATCCCTATTAAAACTTTTGCAAAATACCTCGGAATGTATATTGACAACAAAATTACTTGGAAATACCATGTACAACAGAAAAGGGATCAAATAAAACTAAAATTCAAGCAAAAATATTGGTTTTTAAAAAGGAATTCGTTGTTGACAATAGAGAACAAACTTCTTATATACAAATCGATAATAAAACCAATTTGGACCTATGGAATTCAACTATGGGGTACTACAAAAAAATCAAACGTAAATATAATACAAAGACAACAATCGAAAATTCTTCGTTGCATTGTAAACGCAGAGTGGTACATTTCAAACCAGGACATACAAAAAGACCTAAACATATTACCGGTAATGGACGAAATAAAAAACATTAACAGAAAATATCAAACAAAAATAGCAATTCACGATAACCGTGAAATAAATAATATGCCAACCCTGGAGTTAGTTTCGACAAGGCGATTAAAACGGCTGAGACCAGTAGATTTAATATAAAAGAGGTTACTGCAAAATAATATTACTTATAATTAATCTAATAACTTGGTATACTAAATGTTTAAATATTAAGATAAAGGATAAAATGTTAGTGTTCATTTTTCAATAATCTCCCAGCAAGCAACAAAAAGTACTTAGTATCATAAGATAGATGTACAATAACATAGGGTAATAAAAAAAAAAAAAAAAAAAAAAAAATTATATTGAACACCATAGTACTTTAAAGTTTTCTTTACACCGATGACCATACCTCCAATAGCTCTTCCAAATCTGCTGTTACGAGTTATTCTTTAAAGCTAATTCTTGCTTAAAAATGTAATCATTGATTAAGAAAATATTACTTTAAGAGAGTGTTTATAGCCTATCGAATTCTTCGGCGACAGACTTTAAATTATTTGAGCTTAATGTACTTCACTGCACATATTCACATTTACATAACAAACAAATTATGTTTCTCTAAATATTTGTCACCAAAACTTCTCACATACTTGTTTATATTTATATCTCTTTATAAATAGTTCAAAAGCTATAAAAAAGATGCACAATTATTTTAATTACAAATGTTTGCCCACAGAACAAACACAAAAATCGTGTGTGCTAAAACTTTATAACCAAAAACTAAACTTGCAGCTCAACTTTCTTCAAGTGTAATTAAAACGTAATTTGTTTGTCTTTACGAAAATATACGTTCAAGTAAAAGTCAGTCATGTCTGTGAAGTGCATGTGAATAAAGTCAAAAAATCTACAAAACAGTGCCATAGATAGGGGGCTTACTTAAGGGGGATTGAGCGCATCAATGTGTTTACAATTTCAAACGTTTAAAGCTCTGTCATGCTTTTCCTCTTTGTCTCTCTTTAGTTTAGATTTGCACCTTAAAATGCCAAAAAAAATGAATATTACGGCTTAGCTTAACATTGGAAATTAACACCGGTAGCACAAATCTAATGATTAAGACAATAATGGTGCTCTTCTATTCTATTATTTCCGCACTCCCTAGTTAACGAACATTGAGCGGGAATCAAATTAAACTTTTATAATGTAGTCACAATGTTTGCAACACCTTAAAGAAGGTATAGTATACCCTGAAATGTTTTTAAATACATGATGAACAAGCCAAAGCGCAAAGGTATTACTTCTAGTTGGAGCATAGGGCGAAAACAAATGACCTCCAACGACTTCTATCTGCTGCTAGGGCTCTAAGTTCACTCCACGAAGCCCTGGAGCCGATTTCAGAATGGACAGTTCGAATCCATGTTTGCTTTGAACGACCTCTTTGACGGCTGCTTTGTGTGTTCCACTGGAAGGCCATCTTTGCAATGTTGTCATCTTCTCTGCGCAGGGTGTGGCCTATCCAATTCCACTTGCGTCTTTTAATTTCGATGTTGATTGGTTCGGTGTTAGTTACTCTCCATAGGTCAGCGTTTGATATCGTTTCTGGCCAGAAGATATGGCAGATAATCCTCAAATATTTGTTAACGAAAGATTGAAGCTTTCCGCAAATCCTGTCTGAAACCATCCACGTCTCAGAGCCATATAGTAGTATAGGTTTTATACTGGTGTTAAATATTTTCAGTTTTGTTCGCAATGAGAGCGTGCGTGAGCGCCATACTTTGTCGAGTTTACGAAAACCAATCCGCGCTTTGGTTATACGCGCAGCTGAGTCTATCGCGGCACCGCCATTCGCTGTAATATAACTGCCAAGATAGGCGAACTTCTCAACATTTTCGATGGTGACCATGGTGCTGTCGCTGAGTTCGACCGTCAGTGGCGCTTTGTTTTAGATAAATTTATTTTCAAACCTATTGCACGAGCATTAGCTTCCAGACTACGAAGCTTCGCTGCAGCACCGCTATGCGTGTGCGTCATGAAGCTAAGCTACTGCTCAAGTCTCCACTGCAGGCCTTCGGGCACCTCCGCGTTTGTGCGCTTTATGACCCCGTCAAGGACTACTATGAAAAGGAGTGGTGAAAGTACACAAACTTGTCGGACTCCTCTATTTATAATGAAATTGGTGCTGTTGTTGCCTTTAAACCGCACGGTGAGAGCTGCGTCTTCGTAAAGAGCCTTTATGAGATCAATGATTTTGTCAGGGATCCCACATTTGCTCAGTGACCTCCATATCGCGTCTCTATTGATGGTGTCAAACGCCCGCTCGAAGTCCACAAAAAGAAGGTATAAAGGGGACCTCCACTCGACCGATTGTTCCACAATGATGCTTAAGGTATTACTGTGGTCTACACAAGACCGATTTGGTCGGAACCCATTCTGTTGTCGCCGTAGTTGGGTGTTTAAAGCTGGCGAGATTCTGGCTTAGATGATGAAGACTGACCTTTTGGATGGAGTTTAAAAGAGTAATACCTTGCCAATTTCTGCACTGACTCAGGTCTCCCTTTTTGGGGATAGTGACGATGGTCGTAGATATCCATGCTGCACGAATAATGGGGTGTAGTGCGCGTGAGATGGTGTTTGCGCTGCACTTAAGAAGTTCGGCCGGTAAACCATCTGGTCCAGCAGCTTTGTTGTTTTTCAGCTTGCTTAAGGCCAGGGCTATTTCGTCCCCAGTAGGCGGATCAATAGAAATACCTCTGTTGGGGTTTCGACGCTGATCGGTGTTGGGTATTTGGTGGAGTTTTCTGAATCAGTGTCATCGATTGTAAAGAACTGCTTCCAGCGTGTCAGTTGGTCTTCGACTGACGATAAACTGGACCCGTCACTAGCCTTGATAGGTGGAATATTTGGCTTAACGTTTCCTAGTTCCTTTACCGCTATGTAGACACCGCAAAGGTTGTTGCAGTTCGCCGCCTGTTCTGCCTTACTGGCTATGCCTTCCACATAAGCCCTCTTATCCAAACGGACTGATTTTTAGGCCCTGTACCGAAGGTACAAGAGCCTATTGGTTTTGTGCAAATGTATGTAACAGGTAGAAATAATTGTCGGAGACCCCCCAAAGTTACCCCCATTATGGTCAGGAGTGATAGAGGAGTCGATATAGCCATGTCCGTCTGTCCGTCCGTCCGTCTGTATGAACGAAAGGATCTCGGAAACGGTAATAGATAGAGACCTCGTGTTTTTTGCATTTGACTAGGACTGCTCCGGAATTTCACAAGCTTATTTTAAAATTTTGCCCCTCCCCCTCTTCCCCATAAAATCACCCCCAAAGGCTAAAAATTTCTTCGGGACAAAAGAATTTAAGCATGCCAGTATAGAGATAACGTCCCTCTTAGCCAAAATCCAAAGAGTTAATCAAAATCGGACAATAAATGACGATTTTACAAGCAATTGAATTTGAAAGACCCCCCTTTTCTTCTCATACATAAAAAAATGTTTTATAAGGCACTTATTCGTGCAGTGAGAAGTGGTCATGTGTTTGATCATAAGCTGGGGAAACATTTAATCTGTTTGTTAGGTGACCTGCACTGGTACAGGGCCTCTTACAGTCGGTTACGCCCGACTGTAATTTTCTTACTTGTTTAATACGCCTTTGCACATCGTTATATGATCCACGAAGGTTGCTGCGGTCGTGTATTGCACATGCATTTAGCTGTGCTTTCAACAGCCTGCGCTCCTCAATCAGAGTCCAAGTGTCGTTACTTATCCACGACTTCCGTGTGAAGTGCTGCAAGCCGACCGTTTTCTCCGCAGCTTGAGAGCACGCTGTTGGATTTGCTTCCAAGTTGGAAAGGAAACTATGACGCGAGAGGGCAGAGGATAGTTCTTCGTGGTACCGTTGGAGCATGGCTGGCGTTTTCAGGCCATCCAAGTTGAAGATCTGTTTGCGTTGCTGTTGCTTTCTGATTCTTTCTGGACGTAGACGTAACCGTCCAACCATCAGATTGTGGTCACTGTACATATCAGCTCCTCTATACGCACGCACGTCCATCAGACAGTTGTGAAATCGTCTGCTAATCAGTACATGGTCGATTTGGTTTCTAGTGCGCCCATCGGGGGACTCCCAGGTGTACTTATGGATGTCCAGATGCGGGAATTTGCTGCCGCCAATAAACATTTGGTGGCTCTCTTTTAAGTTTGTGCAAATGTGGATAACTGTCAGAAAGAGGCGAAACAGATTCCATAAAGTATATATATTCTTGATCAGTATCAATCGTCAAGTCAATATAAAAATGGCCTTCCGCCGAATATCTGTCTGACTGTCCGTATAAGCAACGAGAACTTGCAGACTATAAGTTGTAAAGCTTTCAAGATTGGCTTTTTAGATTGTCCTATTCCTACTTCAAATGCTTTAAGCTTACATTGAATACGAGTGATTCAATGTACGCTTAATGCATTTGATAGCAACTCCAATGATTGCTCAGGATTTGTTCCGACATTTTGGAGGAATATATTGCGGATCCTGATCGAATGTCGACAAAAACTTTAATTTTCCCCAAAGCAAAAAGCTATTTCCGCCACTGCAACAAAGCAACCAAAATTAGCAAACTAAAAATAATGGTCTTCGGTCAAATATCATACAGAAATATATGAAAATAGTCAGAAAAAATGCCTCTTGAATATATGTTCAAATCTGCAAAGTTTTGGATTTCTTAGCAAAAGTGGTTTGTGTGTATCTTGATAAACTCAATGCATGGACGAGTATGAAACTGCATTTGCGAGTATATGTAATTTGTTGAATGCTCTTAGCTATTTAGAAAAGTTTTGATGAAAACAGCCAAATTGGTTAGTTCTTTGTTTGTTTGTTTGTTTGGTAAATGGCGTAAAATAGATTATTGTAAAGCTTTACTTTAGTTAGATATGGCATAAGAAAAATATTTGTGTGAGTCCACCATAAAAGCTTGAAATTTACGCAAACAATCGAAAGTTTTGCATTTGAGTGATTTTTAAAAATAAAATTTTATTTTATTTAATAATAAAGATTGACGTGGGGAATGTACAATACTTACTTTGCAGCGTTCATAACTTCGTATCGTACAACATCTAAACAATATATGGAATGAACTTTCAATTTTATTTCTAATCAGAAACTTAGTAGACACTTTGGTGCCAATGACAATTCACAGTTCCAGCAACTTTTTTCAATAACTTCCGAATCAAACATATTAACAAACTGCAAGCACGCAATAAACATGAAGTTGCAAATGTGAAGAGAAAACACATATTGAAACAAAAAATTTTTATTGAATTGCGTGCTTGCTTTGCAAAAATTTTTCAAATTGCAACAAGTCGACGCAGCACGATTCAACTCTTGACTTGAATGGAGCTGCGTAGCATTTCTAATATAAGTTTTAAATTATACAAAAAAAAAAAAAACTGACACACCTAGATGCAATTTGAACCAGCTCAAACAGTTATATAGCCTGTATTGGAGAAAATGTCACGATGACATTTGAATGAATTGAAGCGAATGCAATTGCAACAAACTATCTGTGTATGTGTGTGTATGCAAAACACACACACACATACACAAAACTTACCAAAGGATTTACAGTAAAAACTAGAAGCTTTTCGCATTTCCACTCGTATATACAGTTGACCAAAAGTCAACATCACGTATTCTAATAGTAAATTCATGTGGCCATAGGAACATGAGTGCACGCATCGAAAATGAAAATCGAAATACAAATTCGTACACAGATAGAAAAGGATTGCTTTCTTCTATAATATTATAGAATTTTAAATTAAAATTTGTGTACAATATGTGTTTCTAGTATATTAAAGTCTCTAATGAAGAGCACTGTGCAAAAAATTGATTCAAGCATTTTGTGTAAATTGAATTAATTTGTTCAAAGAAAATTAATTTCGCATGCATGGCAAATTTCATGTAGAAAAGTTTCTCTTCTGCTTGTTTTTAACTCACATTTACAAAAAATTGTTTTGAAATCATTAAAGAAATTGAAAGTCGTTTATTTTTTTGTACGCAAAACTCCTAAAAGTATGAAATAATACAACGCACAGCTGCGTGAATTTCCATGAAATAGAGCAGGGCACAAAGTGTAAAAAAAAAGTATTATTTATTTAAGCATTCATTCAATTTAAAAAATTATTTTAAAGCCAGCAAACATTTCATTACCCCTTGACAGCTACACTAAATGTATTAAATATTGAATTATTATTATAGTTTTTAGCAAGCAAATGCTTTTGTACTATTCAAAATGGAGCACTTCATATTCATTTAAAGTAAAAACAATTGATTTATAGTTTCAGTGTTTATGGTTTTTTTTTTTTTTGTACCAACAATGGCGTGAATATGTTAAACTATTCAACTCAAAGGCATTATCCGAACAGTTCATATGTTCATCAGTGCAGTGGGAAACGCTACAGCTGACGCATTGACGATATCTCAGAACAAAGCAGCTTTATTATGGACTTCAAGCTCGTTAGTCAATCGTTGGCAGGCCATATGCCAATTGTTGTACTATTCAGCTCAATCTACAATCCGGCTGTAAGTGAATTAATACTTCTGTCTAAACTCCCATAAAAGCTCATTGTATATGCCTAACAAAAGCCATTGAAAGATATTATTGAACCAATAAAGTTGTAGAAACATATTCTTCTCAAACAATGATCAAAATAACAAAACAGCTAAATACAAAAAAAGTTGTCATAAATTGTGTAAAAAAAAATATTACAAACAGGCCTTAGAAGTGACCTAGTATGTTGTCAAAAAATTTAGCAAAATTATTATATTTAAATTAAAACAATTTTATTTTAAATATGTTTCAGTTGCATGTTGAACTCTCAGCCAAAAGCTGAAGAGATACCCTTCGAAAATTCTAACATTTGTTTTTTTTTTGTATTTTTAGAATTCTGGCAAAAGTTAGTCCAAACAAAGTGCTCTATAAATTCTACACCAACTCTTCAACAATTTCTGCAGCTACTCTGAATGCAAAATATTCCCCACATGCTAAAAGTGTGCAATATCTTAAATCTCAAATTAACGAGAAATCTCACAAAACATTTTTAAGTATTCTCATGAACAAGCTTTACAGTTGGCTTAATCCGATTTTCGAGCTAAATTTTCAATAATACGTATATATAGCCTAATGCGATTATACATTTGAAACTGTAAGAAGAGAAAAAACTGAAACATACACATTGTCGAATGAATAATCAGCTTTCAATTTGATTCGACACAAAGCCTAGAGTAAGCCCAAAAGGATTGACGTTACCATTGTTGTTGACGGATAATACACTGATGAATAGAATATACGTTTACTGGTAGTTCAATCATCAATATCACGGCGTATGGTAAACTAATTACAAAACTCTCTTCTCTTGTTTTTATTTTACTTTCTCATAGAATATAATTTAAGCAATATTTTGCTAGTGCATTGAACTTTTCGTTGCGTATTTTTCATTTATTCTATCTAATAAAGTCCCTTAAAGGTTAAGATGCAACTTAAAACTCATTGAGCTGAGCACTTTTGCGCTACTTTACAAATCATTGACATTCAAAGGCCTACAATTGTACTCAAGTTAAAATGGAAAATAAATCAAAATTTATTTTGTTTCAACTGAAATTTTGTAGCTACAAAAATAGCAAACATATGAAATGAAGTAGATTAGTTTGGGGTGGGGGAAACGAACAAAATTTGAGCTTTATAACTTGTCAAGTTTCATGAAGCACATACAAAAACAAAGTCGAACTTTTCCTGTGTGATAGTCTGTCTAACCCAGTACATACTATATATAGAATTAAATTGAAATACATATATGAGCATCGGCCTACTGGGCTTTGCTGTCAGCCGGGTTGTGCAAGTTTATACGCATTTTTTCATCTAGCTTATATAGAGAGAACATTCAGACGTACTACGCAAATCAAAGTTCGATGTAATCTCAAAGGATTTGAGTGATAACGAAGTTTTGTTACAACTACTTTTTTTGTTTTGTTTTGTAAATTGTATTTTTCCTCAATTTTGCTTGCTGTTGTTATTGTTGATTTACGTTTTTCTACAAATTTAGCATTGTATGCCCAAAAGTATGCAATACAAAATTGGAAATTGAAAATGTGCAGCCAAAGAAGTTTAAAGTGTCACAAACAAAAAAGATCCTAAATAAAATCAAATAATTTGAAAAGAAAAATTTATATGTGTACAAAAAGGATTTAAAGTTTAATTTCTAAGTTATTGATCGACTTAACTCATGCTTCGATAAATACTAAATAGCCATGAATAAAAAATAAAAACATTTTAAAATAAAGGCCATAATCATTTATGTTTCATTATCTACCAATTAAATTTTACAAAAAAGAAAGCATTAAAAAATTAGACTAAATTTTAGCATAATTCGAGTATAATAGAAATGTACGTCAGCTTGTGCAGTGCCTAATGACAATAGCAACTGTTGCAAAACATTCGAAATAAAAGCTTCCGCACACTTTTCTCTTCATGCCTATGCTTGAAAGCGTTTTTCACTTTATTAAATGTGAAAAACAATCTTACTATAAATAAAAAAAAAACATTACCAAAAAAAAAAAATAAAAAGAAAATCGTAAAATAACGACTGCTGTTGACTGCTTTTTCCTACATAGATACTCGTGAAAAGCGAAATACAAAATATAATTTAATTTATTAGGCCCTGTACCGAAGGTACAAGAGCCTATTGGGTTTGTGCAAATGTATGTAACAGGTAGAAATAATGGTCGGAGACCCCCCAAAGTTACCCCCATTATGGTCAGGAGTGATAGAGGAGTCGATATAGCCATGTCCGTCTGTCCGTCTGTATGAACGAAAGGATCTCGGAAACGGTAATAGATAGAGACTTCGTGTTTTTTGCATTCGTCTAGGACTGCTCCGGAATTTCACAAGTTTATTTTGAAATTTTGACCCCTCCCCCCCCCCCCTTCCCCATAAAATCACCCCCAAGGAGAAATATTTCTTCGGCACAAAAAAAATTTAGTATACCAGTATAAAGTTAACGTCCCTCTTAGTCAAAATCAAAAAAGTTCATCAAAATCGGATTATAAATAACGATTTTATAACCAATTGAAGTTGAATGACCCCCCTTTTCTTTTCATTCATATTCGCGCAGTGAGAAGTGGTCATGTGTTTGGTCATATGCTCGGGAAACGTTTAATGTGTTTGTTAGGAGACCTGAACTGGTACAGGGCCTCTTACAGTCGGTTACGCCCGACTGAAATTTCCTTACTTGTTTTCAAGTTATTTTTATGCGATTTTACACCAATTTTGACAAGTTTAGCGTATTTGTGTAAAAAAAAAAACAAGAAAACACACCACAACCATGCAAAACAAAGTAAAAAAATACAACAAAAAAACAAAAACAACGACAAAAATGGCGAAAAAAATTTTTCAAATATAACAAAACGAAAATGGCGTCGTCAAGGTACCGTCAAAGAAAAAAACAGTAACAAAAAGTGTGGAGAACAAAGTGTTGAAACGTGTGTGTCTACCGTGTACTTGCTTGCTATGCGTTAAAAACAAGTGTTTACTGCTTTCAATGTGAATCAAAATTATTCTTCCTTGTAGAGCTTATTAAGCTGCCATTCTGTTTGTGGTTGTTTTCTTGCCATTATGTGTAATATTTTATTTGGTCATAATATTTTTTAAAAAGTCACACAATAAAATTTCCAAAAATATTTTATATATCCGACAACTCTTTACACACAAAACCGATTTTGTTGCAACATAGCAAGCTTCGAAAAATATGTAAATACTTATTCAATTTACTTCATTCTATTCAACGAATAAGACGGAAATTTATTCTATTTGTAGAAATAAAAGTTTTAAAAAATTTTACGCAGGCGAAATATATAACCTGAAATTGCGGAAAACATGTCGTGCAAATATTTGGCTAGAAAAGGACCTATGGTAAGCTCGGCACTTGGCAAATGGGCATACAATATGTCTGGATTCAATAAGTATGGACTACACCGCGACGATTGCCTTTACGAGAACGAGGATGTTAAGAAGGCGATTGAACGTTTGCCTCGAAAACTCTATGACGAGCGCAACTTCCGCATTATGCGCGCTCTGCACTTGTCCATGACCAAGACCGTGTTGCCGGAGGATGAATGGACAAAATACGAAGAGGACGAAAAATATTTGGAGCCTTATCTCAGCGAAATTGTCAAGGAACGCGAAGAGCGTGAGGAATGGGACAGATGTCATTGAGCTACAAATTGCTGGCAGACGTACGATGTAGCCATTCGTTTTTTTGCTATTTACGAAATGTGTCAAATTTTATATAATTAATTGTGATTACCAAAAATAATATATGTGTGTATAAAAAGGTATATGAAAATATTTTTTGTAGATATTTTTATATTGTATCCATTTACAGCTCAAGTTTAAACAAAAATTTTTTCGAACAAAATTCTGGCCTACTATTACTATTTTTTTTTTCTTCAGCGAGTAACTAAGACAATAAATTCTAGAAGGCAGCCATGGTTCTGAAAAATATTTATGACCGATTTTACATTGAAATTAACTATGACTGTCAGAACTTTTCAATCGTTATGCAACCCATGTTAAAATATGTCAATAATAAACGTTTCTATCAGCACACAAAGCCAATCATTTGAAGTTCTTTGGAATAAGTAAATATTTTTTTTTAAATAAAATTTACACAACTGCTTAGATTTAAAAATCAACCTTCAGGCAAAGTCAATCTCAGTCTGCAGCCTCTCCCAAACACACTCACATACAATAAGTTCATTACGCACACTTTAATGTCAAAGTTGGAATAAAAAGTGCTCAAGGGTCATACAGACACACACACTTCCATTGTATGTACATATAACATCAAGTTATACAATATTTTCTATATATGAAATATTGACCACAAATGCAAACAGTTGGGTTATTGACGATGACAATGAACCCTTTCTTTTGCTATACTTTTTTGTACATATAACGCAAAAATCGCATAGCAACTTATAAAACGGAAGTCGTACAGAACAAAGGAAGGAAGTGCGCATGCAACAGTTTGGTAGTGGTAGGCGTTTATAAATGGTTGTATGTACTAGAATGGGTCCAACAATTGTATTCAACGAAGCTCAATGGGGCTTGTGCAAAGTCAAGTCAAGACTTTCAATTGACTTTGAAAAAGCTGAATGCATGCACAGAAAGTTACGAAGGCCAACTGAGGCTGTATACAAGAGCAGACCGGATATAACTGTTATAAATATATACGCCATTTTGTTTAAAACTCAAAGGATTTTTTCTATTGTACTTTTTTTATATAAACTTTTAATACTTAAGGCTTGAATGAAATGCGAAGATTATGAACTGACTTCCCATCTTTTTTTTTTTAATACTTATGTTAATCCTCATCGTCAATGACATCTAAATTTAGGCAGTTAATCCAAAAATTGTCAATGGTGTGGTACAAATGTGGCTGTAGATTGCCAATGCCGTGATTCTCATCGGGATAAGTCTGAAACATAGAAAAATTCAAAATACTTCGTACAGTATTCGACCTATAATCTCAAGAAATTTTACATACCTGTTCCTCAAATAGAATATCGGCCTCCTGCAATGCCTTCGCCAATTGCAAAGCATGCTGATAATGTACATTATCATCACCAGTGCCATGTATCAGCAAAAAGTCATGACTGCGGAAATTATCAAGATTCAGCAAAACATTGCTAGTATTATAGTGCTTCAGATTGTCTTCATTGGTTGGGAGACCCATGTAACGCTCAGTATAGATGGTATCTGAAAATAAGTTAAAATTAATACATATAGTCACTATTTAATAAGACACCCTACTAACCATAATACAACCACGATGTCACAGGCGCAACAGAAACGCCACACTGAAAGATGCGTTCATCATCAGCTTCGATTGTCTTTGCAGTCATATAACCACCATAGCTCCAGCCCCAAATTCCAGTGCGGTCACGATCTACATACGGCAAGTTCTTCTGGAACCATTCAGTTACAGCCAACTGATCTTGTACCTCAAAATGTCCAAGATCATTGTTTACTGAAAAAAGTAAATGTTTGCCCTTATTGCCAGTACCGCGTCCATCTATATAGGCATAGATAACTTCACGTTTTGTGGTAACAAATCCCTCATAGCCAACAGTAAAACCGTTTGTAACACGCACCGAATTGGGACCAGCATAGACATTTACAATCAATGGATATTTTCGCGTTTCATTAAAGTTTGGCGGCAGTGCAAGCTTTGCGAAACCAATGCTACCATCAGCTAGAGTTACATTGAAGTATTTGTAGGTTTGACGCAATTTTGTTTCAAGTGTAGCACGAAATGCGGTATTCGGTTCCCAGTCACGTATGAAGTTATTGGTCTAAAATTAGAACAAATATGAATAAAAATTTTTTTTTTCAAAAAATGAGTTCATAAAATTTTAAATGTTCAAAGAAACTGATCTCCCACGGTATTAAATATGAACAACTATGTAATCTGTAATAATAACAAACCTTCGACTCAAATATACGCGTATAGGTGGGATTAGGCCCTGAGCATGTAGCAGTATAATGGGAGAATCCTTTGCTAAAGCTAGCCGAAGCAGAACGACATGGATCACCATCTACATCAACCAAATTACAGGTGAGACAATCATCATTGCTGAAGACCTGGTAGACCGATGGATCGTTCTTCAATGTCGCTTGGTAATAGCTAAAAAAATATTATAAATACCAAAAACTAAACCGTTCCATTACTACACTTACAGCTTATCATTTGCCTGATCGTAACCATAAAGATTTAGGACAGTAAAATTTCCTCTCGATTTCCACTCATTCTCGCCAGTCTGTAGATTCAGTTTCCATACTTGATACCAATTATCAATCCAATAATTGAACAGGCAATGTGTTCCTGTACTCAGACATTTTAAATTACTGATTGCAATCCAACCTTGAGGCTCTTCTAATTTTTTGATCTGCTGACATTGTCCACTAAAATCACATTGTTGTATCGACGAAATATTCTGACGTCGATTTAGCCATGTAATCACAATATGAGTATTATCAGACCATACAACATTCTGTAGAATGTGATCATCACTAACAATGTCCGCTGGCGCAGTAACACGCACTGAACTCGGACCCAAATTGCCCATATCAAAGATACGTAAGGCGACTACTGGATTTGGTGTACCAGGCTTGGGATATTTCAAATCAACTTCCTTCGGATACTGATATTCTACATTGTCAGCTTCACCGTAAAGGAAGTACTTGAAGGTTTGCACTTCGGTATCGTTAAAGAAACCTACTGCAAGTTTTTGACCATCCGGTGTCCACCAGAGTGCGCTGCCACTGCTCAATACTTCTTCTTCATAAACCCAATCTGGTACACCATAATACACTACACCATCAACACCATCCGAGGTGATAGCAATCTCAATACCATTCTCAAAATGTATGTAGACATTATTCTCAAAGACATAAGCCAAACGATCGTTAATCGGTGACCAGTCACAATACTGAAGTTTTACGCCCTTATGTATAGATATGGCGGTGTCCTTTTCAATATCATAAACGTCATATTTGGCAATAATTGAATGACGAAAGACTTCCTCTCTAGCATAGCGTACAAGTATTTTCTTATTGTCCGGTGAAAGTGTAAAAGAAGCACCAGTATATGTTTCCTGTAAAAAATTTTAAATTATTTATAGACTCGTACTTATATAAATAAACATAGCATAGCGAATTATATTAATATTATGTATAATTTACCAGAAAATTTGAATTCACAAAGACGCTATCCGTCTTAGTTGCGGCATTGTACTTGTGTATGGACTTATCCGCAGCAGTATAATAGAATTCATCATCTGTAAAAATATTTGTTTAAAACAAAAAAATTAAATCGATTACCTTGCAAATGAAATTATTTTAAGTCTGCCAAAACTTGAAGTGTAAACAGAAAAACTGAATTCAGTTATTGTGTTGCATTTACATTTAATTAATTTTTGGCAATAGTACTTGCCTCAATGCCAACTAGTATGGGGCATATGTAAAAAATCACTTTTTTGTACATTTTGCCAAAACAAATAACTATATTCCAGATTTTTTCACAAATAACTACTGAAAATGCCCGGTGTTGCACGTAAACCCAGGCGTTCATACGATAATGGACGTTTATATACGTCCCATATAATCAGATTATGTAGATAATTGTTCAACTTCTAAACGTACAAATAATTTTTTATTGGACATACATCTTCTTCTAGCTCATTCATTTATATTCCACACCAAGAATTCATAGAAACATAAATTGTTCATATTAGTATGTACATACATTATATGCCCTTTAAATTTCAATGCTGTCTTCTATATATAATATAAAGACTTTTCACAATTGAATTGGTTGTTATTGGGTTGTTACGATAAGTTAATGTCACTAAATAGCACACACTAACTGCGCGAAGATTAGATTTCGCTTATAATTTTGATTAAAGTACAATTTAGTGTTGTCTGATAATAAACCCGATTAAAACTAAAAATATAATTTCAGTAGAGTTTGCTCCAGTTTGAGATGCCCTGCACCTTAGGCTCTTTTTTCTTATTTTACACTCTATTAGCTTAATAAAATAGTAAGTCTACCGCACACTTTTGAACTTGACAATGAAAAATATCTCCAAAATACAGAATACAACTCCATAGGAATACATATATTTAATACAAAAAAAAAAAATTATCATTATCAACTACATTTCTAAGATTTATGAGCAAACAGCGGGGTTTTTTATCGACGCATTCTATCTACAGATGATTTGCAAAAGTTTTTATAAACGAGTCATGCGGCACCGTTTGAAACCACAGTTCACGTTCCCAACTGAATCACAACTTGAGCTTAATTAGTAACATACCAGTAATCCAAGTGCCATTAAAACCGCGCACACCCGATGTAGCGCGCAATGCCTCAAGCAATTCCCACGGTGTTTTTGAATCACGGTCAGATATCGGCTTTGGAATGAATGCCGTCAACGACAATGTAAAACCAAAAATTAGTACACACACAAACGACAAACGTAAATTTTGACGCAACATGTTAGCTGATAAACTGCACTTTCAACAATTTTTGCAAACAAAATGTTTTCTTTCTCTAACAATAAAATATAAAAAAGGGAGTTATCGTGAACGCAAACGCTACACGAAAAAAAAACAACCGCACCGAGTGACAAGCCAAGCCCAACTGAATGAACGAACTTGATATTGAAATCGAAGACGGCGATAAGTTCAACAAACGATCATCGAATCTCATCAATACATATTATCAATAAGATATACCCGCCATTGCTCGGTACTTTACTGAGTTTAAGGAATGTAGTTACTTACTGACCACATTCGCAAAAATTTATTGTCTGCAAAGTTCGCAACTGAAGATCTTAAGATTTATTGATATATTCAACTCGTCGATCACATGATTAAATTTTTTGTATAAAATAAAAAATTTACGTCGTATTACGTCCATGGTTTGTAGACGTACAGCTTAGATTTCAAATAACCCCCAAGATCTTAAGATCTTATTATTTTGTCGATCACATAATAAAATTTGTTGTATAAAATAAAAAATTAACGTTGTATATTGGCTTTGAGCTATGCGAGGTTCCATGGTTTGTAGACTTACAGCTTAGATTTCAAATAACCCCACAGTCTAGAGGCGTCAAATCCGTTAATCGCGTTGGTTAGATCAAATGGCCATCTTTATGGAATTGTGTCATTCGACACGCAATGAGTCAGGCAATGGTGCCGTCCCGCTGGACGCAGAGGTCATCAAAGCATCCACAATTGGCATACAAACCCTTCATCATGATGCGATCCGAGAGTCTTTTTGAAATCCACAAAGTGAAGATTTCACAAATGCGAGGTACATAATAACGTACACACCATTTTTATTTAGACAGATAACAGCATTTACTTTCGCTCTCTTACAATTGAAGATCTCACGGTGTACAATAACAATACGCATGTTTATACATATATATATATACATATACATTTGCATATAACGATAAGCGCACAGATGTATTGAATTACATATCAGATAATTAATTGCTTTTGTAATTGATTTGTTGTTATCGTTTTCGAACTGTAGAAGTTTCGACCTTTGCGATTTCATACCCAGTTAGGATACATTACACGGTAATAATTTGGTCAACTATAACGAATTTTTGAATAATATAATTTTCCTCGGAATTAAATAGATACATATATTTCATTGTAACCGAGTTCGAATGAAATAAAAAAGGCATTAAATAGGAAAAAAAAAACAACCCTCAATAACACTTAACCATCCCTTGGCGATCGAAGCTGTCTTAGGTGTATCTATGTAAAATTGGTACATATGTAGCTTCAAAACAAAAACATTCTGCTTTTATCAACTTTTCATTCTGCATAAAAGACTTCCAATAAATTTAAATATTTTACGTGAAATTAAAAAGGCCTGCTTTAATACTAAGATGGGCATTTATTATGCGAGCCTTGTATGGAAATCATCCATCCAACACACGGCTCTTTTAAATATTTAATAATTGTATGATTTAAATTAACTTTTAATACTCAATTTGTTGTTTCTTGTTTTTATAATTAATTTATATAATAAAGTTAAAAAACGAGCAATACATCGACCATAGTTCAATATAATTTACAATTTGAAAGAAAGAAATTATAGAAATTGTTGGGCAATACTAAAACTTTTAAAAAATATTAATGGGTCTCGGGAAAATACAGTTACATTTACTACACAATCAATGAAAGCAAACTTTCTTTAACTTCAAACTGACTTAACGCAAGACTAAGTAGTAGAGCTTACTAACTAAATAGTTCACGCATAAACCAAGGTAAGATTGAATAGATTACAATAGGATACAACGGACCGCCATTTACTTGGGCTGCATCATTTTCTCTAGTATAAGTGCCTGTTGTTCCAAATATTTTGGAAAGAATTGTGACATTAACGTCAATTTGCGTTCCTCAATCTCGTTACTACGCCGTGAAATTTGATTGTGATCTTCGAGTATTTGATTTTTGCGGCGTATCTCCTCCAAGTATGCCATTTCAATAGATTCAGCACCAGTCACGCTGCCCACTGGACGGCCACGTTTACGTGAGACTTGAACAATTGCTGATGCAGATTGTGTAGAGGCAGGCCGTGGTGGTTGCATGACGACATTGCCATTAGTAATTGCAGCGGGATGCATTGCGTGCGCAAGATGCGGTTGCGTATAGTCGATGGCATTCGAAGTAGGATGTGGTGCATGTTGCATAATGTTATTTTGATACTCTGTGCTATTGCCATATACGGCTGTGCCAGGTGCATTATTTGTTGCATCGTACACAATATACTGTTGTTGTTGTTGTTGCTGTGGTTGCTGTTGTGGTAGCGGCTGAGGGAGAGAAGAAAAAGAGTTTGGAATATCAGACTATTTTAAATGTGAATCAATGTAAGTACCTGTGGTTGATGTTGTTGATGCTGCTGCTGTTCCTGTTGTTGCTGTCGCTGCTGTGGTGTTTGTAACTCATGCAATTGTGGCTCCTCCGTTGGTGCATAGCTTACGCTTTGATCCTCGCCATGCTGTGGGTGCGGCGCACAATATGCCGCTTCTTCTGGATCATATTCTTGCTTAATATCCTCATAGGGATCGGTATAGAGTTCAGAATTATAGCCTAAACGTGACTGTGAATCGCTGTTGTTAAAGTAACTGGCGGATATGTTATGCTCCTATATTAAATATAAAAATAAATCTTCCATTAAGTATAAAGGCGTAAACATTGCAAAAACTCACGCTAGAAACGCTATTATCCATATTGAGTTGTTGTTGCGCTTCTTGCAATACAGCTTGTGTACTTAAAACACTTTCTGCCGCTCCTGCTGCATCTGCTGCTGCAAGCTGTGTTATGCCATTTGGCACGGATTCTGTTTCAACATTTCCAGCTGCTTCCGTATTTTCCGGCGTCGTTACTGTTGTGGCTACTGGATCAGTTATCGGTGGCGGTGTTACATCACGATTACGCTTTAACGCCTCCTTGGGAATAGGTTCGGCATCTTTTGGCCTATATTGATTCTTAAGTATGCTGTCGATAATGCTATACTTTTTCCAGCGTACAATACCTCCTTCCATTTGTTGATTTCGCTTCACTTGTCTACCGGCGATTCATGTTTATAATTCGATCAAACAAATTTCAATAAAATCAGTTTAATAATTACCTAAATTTTGCACGCGTTGTATTCACTTTAGTTTGTATCTCCTCTGGTTTGATTTCAATGCCGAAACGTTTCTTTAACTCCTCGGCCCATTGCGCAAAGTACAACGTATTCTTGCCGTTTTTCGTCAGACGCCAATTATCGCGTCCCCAAATCTCTAAAAAGTGTTCCTCCTCCGAGGGAGATAAATACCGGCGCGGCTTCTTGCTTTCACCATCTGCACCATCATTCAGGTCATCCACAGCAGATGCCGCTGCAGCAGCTTGTGCTAGAGACGAGTTAAGCGTTAAATCCTCAGCACATTCTGAACGAGGTGGCGTCTTTTCTGTTGTTGTTTCAGTTGTGCTGCCCGCCGGCGGTAGAGGCGGCTGTGAATCCGACGATTGTGCTGCCTCATTCTCTAAACTTTCATTGTCCAATTTTTCACTTTTCAGCTCTAACGCCAGAGGCGTCTCTAATTCGGATTGCATATGAACTTTATTTATATATATTAAATAGAAATAAATTAAAATTTCTGCGTTTTTAATGCAATTTTCTGCATTTGCAAAGTTTGAGCACAGCGCCGCTAATAATACGCTCACAACGGCGTTGCAATATATGTATACACAGACGGCGTTGTTTCAAAATTATGTAAACATGTGATTGTCCTTGAAGAGTGAAGAAGAAGAGGTCACGTAGTAAACAAAGCCCAATGAGGGTTTATTAAAATTTTACAACATATTCGTACAAATTTATAATCTTTTAACTTCCAAAAATGAGTGATTCTGATGGAGAGAACGAATATGTGCCCAAACAGCAGGCAGCTAGTCGTTTGTTAGAAGGCAATTTCGGCAGCATTTCACAAAAAAAGTCTCTTCTATCGACACGACATCAAAGACTCCGATACTGGACTATGTACGAGGAGATGCGCCTTGTGGAATTATGGCGTTTGCATCTTGACGACATTAGCACCTATGATACTAACTTGCCAGTGCACAAGGAGATTTGGGATGGCATGCGTGAGCGTCGCATTAACGTTGATACGCGTACCTGCCGGCGTCGAATGCATGTACTACGTAACAAGTACATGTAAGTAAAAACGAATAATTGTAGCTCATTTCCTTTACATATCAATCCATCCACAGCGCGGAATGCAAACAACTTCACTTGAACGGTCAAACTGCCGCCGACACGGATTGGGCACTCTTTCCTTATATTCATAGCATTTTTCAACCGTGCATTCCAAATCCGGATTTAAAACACGAGAAGCAAATACTGGAACATGTACATGCTAAACTTGGAAAACAATATCCCAACCTACCTCCATTTAAACCGGAATTTGGCTATCAACGGTTTCAAATTACACACGATCCGGAATGTTTTCCATTTCTGGAGGCAGCACAGCCTACAATACCGGTCACAATTAAAACGCCATCTTTAAGGCGACCTTATTCGAAGAATTTACTATTGCAACAACAACAACAGCGCAATAATGAATTCAGTTTCGGCGGTGCACCCTCCAATACGTCGATCACTGCAACAAAAGCCAGTACCGAGCCACGTTTGCCTCTGCAAACAGTACAAGATTTGCCTCAATTGCAACCATCTCCACCACCAATAGTCGCAGGCAATTTATCAACTAATTATTTACCATCGCGTCGCAGTCGCCGCGCACGATTGCCTTTACGTGGAAATATAACTACGGAGCATGTTGAGAATTTGCGTATCGATAATCAGCGCTTAGAATCACAAAATGAATACCATCTTAAGCAAGTTGAGCGTAAGGAGCAGGAATACCAACAGCTAGTATATATTTTTTCACAGTTAACACAACAGCAGGAACAGATGCTTCAACGCCTGCTCACACGCATTGATCGCACGTGATTGCATGTATTGGAATTTCGAATATTCTAAGAACTGAAATTAATTTATAGCCATTTAAATTTATTCCACCAATTCTCACTAATTTAATTTATTACTATCAACATTTTAAGCTGTCCAATTTATTTTAAAGCTCTTATTTTACTGACAATTCTCGAGTCCTTGCATAATGTAGCTTACAAAATAAGTACAAGGGAGCTTCGAGTTCCTTATAAGTGTATGTATTTATTTTCATAACACCAAAAAACTTGTTTGCTTTTAGTTTAATAAAAGTTCAATGTATACTGACAAAATGCTTACAATTTTGTTTTTAAGTGGTAAGGACAACAATAGGCAATAATCTGTAAAACAATTAAGAGGACTTTGAGTTTGTACTGTATGTATCTTAAACTTCGTGGTAAGTTTGTTAACGTGCTATATCTTGCGACAGGGACAGACGGACATATCTTTGTTTTGACTTTGGCGGCAACCAAGTGAATAACTCGGTAGATGGCACCATGATCTATCGGTAGATGGCACTCCACTCGTTTCCGCCGTGTTCGACGTTTAAACTGTCGAGCATCGTGGGTTTGACGATGGTGCCGGCACCATCGTCGAACCCACGGTGCTCGACAGATGCTCGACAGTGTAAACATCGATGTTCGACCGTGTGAACACCAGTGTTCGTCAAGCTTGCGTGGTGTTTGACGATGGTGCACCATCGTCAAACACGAACATTGGTTGTCGAGCATCGTGGGTTCGACGTTATTCCCGTTATACCGTTTTCGCCCGTTTTAGCTTTGTCCGAAAACTGTTATTTCTTGGCGTGGCGTGGGTGCGTGTTTTTTTAGTTTTTTTTAGTTTTTTTAATTTATTCTTAATTTAATCAATTTAATTTAATTAAAAGCAATCAAATTGCATTAAGTTGCTACCAGTGGCTTTGTTTTTTAGTGTTTTTGTTGTGTTCCTAGATTAACCTCCTGTATTTTTGCATTTTTGCTGCTGGTAAGCTGTTAGTTGTTGTTTTTTGTTGTTTTTTTCTTTTGTTTCTTTTGTTTCTTTTGTCCGTCCGATGAATACCATTCCCCCCAAATGGTTTTGCGCATTATGCGCCAAGCGCTTTCGTAGGGAATACGTCCTGCTACTCCACAACCACAGCATGCACGGCGGCGTTAAACCGCGTCCCCGGTGCAGCAAATGCGATGTGGCATTTAGTAGTATGACTGCTATGATCTCACATAAAAAAAATTGCAGTCCTCCTCCGCCACTATCTTTGGTGGAATGCCAAATTAATCGAGGCAATGCCATATGTCAAAATTGCACGAGTACTACGAAAATATAACTCTGCAAATTGGATTCCAAAAAAACTATTTCTTATACAGTTTACAAGATCCCACAATCTCTGGAGGAATCTTTTATATTGGAAAGGGTTGTGGGGAAAGGCCCTATGCCCATTTGGAAGAGGCACTGCGTGCCAAAATAAATAAAGGGATTTTAACAAAGCGTAGCATTGAAAGGCGATTCGGCCATTCATATGAAAAACTTGGGTATATCTGGGATTTATGGGAGAAAGGGCTGGGTGTGGGTGTCCGAGTGGGCTTCCACTCTTCTGTAAGCCCAGAAGTTGAAGCATTGGAGGCGGCTGCAATACACGTTTTTGGTCCGCAGTTAGCCAACATTAAGTTAGGCTGTAAAAGAGGTCCAGCTCAAGACTGGAACCACGACCAAATGGTAGATGTAGGTAGTTTTGTTGTTCATACTTTGATGCAACTAAGTATGAACAGCATCCCATTGAAAAATATGAGAGTTTTGATATCAAAATTAGAGAGGTAGGTTATTAAGTAGAGGTAGAGTTAGTTCGCGAGCCATTAAGTAACCACAATCGGTCTTTTTCAAGACCACCGAACAAATTAAGAGATTGGTTTTCAAACAAATGGTTCAATAGGTGGTGGCAAGAGAGACATTGAGGGACTAAATTACAAATTGATTGTATATAATATACCGGAATATATATATATATGTATATATATAAAATGCTGTGCTTTTTTTTTTTTTTGCTATTTTAAAGAAGGAAATAATTATGTCTTAATCCATTTATTCGTACATGCATTAACATTTTAAAATTTTTTAACTCATACATATTTCTCTAGAGCAATTTTTCCTCTTTGCGAGTTATGCAGTGCATTGTTTGGCGCATCCTGCGTCCACACAAACGGATACATCAAATCTGCCAAACTGGAACCGAAGTCGCTAATGCATTTTCCCACTAAATCTGCAGCTGGCACACTATGGATGGTGTTCACAGCAACGTTGTCTTCGTTGTTGTATTAAATACTTCTGTAGTTTGTGTTGCATTATTAAAATGTTATAGACTACGCTTCTCTTCGGTGGTTAGCAAAAAATCATTGAAGCTCAAAAGTGCCACCGACTAGTTTGCAGAAAGATTAAAAAATCAAACATTCGAAGAACCAGATTCCCTGTATATCTTGTTGACCAACTTTTTTGGTAGAGTATTGTGCAGAATTTAATTATTGAAAGGCAATTGGTCATCATTATTAATATTTTAAATAAACATTCTACTTTGTGCTTAAACTTACTGGCTGCGCCCACACGCATCAGAGAGCTTTGCCGGCTCCACTTGCATGCGCCACATCTTTTTCGCGCCGTTGACGTATATTTTCTAACGTTTCCTTGTGCCGCGTTTCAGCACGCTTTTGTTTGTAGGTCCGCTTACCGCTACCTCCGGCTGCATGCTGCATTCGCTTACGCCGTAATAATCCAGCTTCCATTGCGCTGCGCATTTCCTGCTCAATATTTATGCGACTGCGTAGCATATACTGCTCGAAAGCATGTTGTCCACAATTGTGATCAATGAAGGTCGCATTGGTCAGATGTATATTCATAAAGCCATCGGTGGAGTCTAGCACGCCGGCTATAGAAGTTTCATTCAGCAAATCCATAAGCACTGTATGTCCTTGTAACAGGTACAGTATGCAGGCTAGTGTGTTGCAGCATTAGTATGATATTATGTGCAAATGTGTATTGTATTTTACAACACTGCACGCAGCTGTTACGCTGATAGAATCTATTCGATACTCTTAAAAAATGTGACTACATTTCAACTCTGAGTATTGTAACATATCTAATAGACCGATACTTTATACGTAATAATTTGCAGCAGCACAGACTTCTTTATTAATTTAAGGAAAAAGTGTGTAATTTCTGCTATTTACCGAGAGAAAGTAGTCATATTGTGCAAAAATGACGTCTTATCTGGCTAGAAAAGGACCAATGGTAACTTCCGCACTTGGCAAGTGGGCTTACAACTTGTCTGGATTCAATCAGTATGGACTACACCGCGACGATTGCATCTACGAGAACGAGGATGTTAAGAAGGCGATTAAACGTCTTCCTACAAAAATCTACGACGAGCGCAACTATCGCATTATGCGCGCCCTCCATTTGTCCATGACTAAGACCGTTTTGCCGAAGGAACAGTGGACGAAATATGAAGACGACGTAAAGTACTTGGAGCCTTATCTCAACGAAGTGATCAAGGAGCGCGAAGAACGCGAGGATTGGGAAAAAAATCACTAAGAATATGTTTTATGCCATGCTTACGAGTTATTACATGTATTCAAATATAAATCTTATTTTTTTGTTTATGTTGCCTTGGTCGTACTATACTAATCCCTAAGTAGCAAATACATGTAACTATAAAGAACATTTTTCTGAAATATATCTTGGCGAGAGGCTTATTTATTGTGAAATCCTTTGAAAAACTGTTGAAGTGAATATTTATTTAGGTTCATCATACAAATACGCTGTTGCCCAGCCGTTTCCAATCATGAAGTTTTGCCGTAATACTCGAAGGCTCCGGCGCAAAACGTAAAAGGACAACAAATATACTTTAGGTTCCGGCGCAAACGTACCTGAACGTTTTGTATCGGAGCGGAAAGATAAAAAAGCGAAAAAATACTTATGACATTCCTTATTCGTGTTAGTTGGAATGGAATCCATTTTCTTATTTGAAATAATAGAAATTATTATGTATTATTTCATAAAAGAATGATGACCATATTTCTTATAAGATGATAAAATAATATTTCAAATTTTCAGTTCGCATATCAACCTCGTTTTTTATTACGCTGCGTATTCTTCAATTAGAGTTTACACACTAAAAGTCTAATTCACCTTTACATAAACATTTAAATTTGCATAATATAAATAGTACTTGTACAATAAGAATTCGTTTAGTAATCGTTTCCCTCTACTATTTTGTTTAGAATATTCTTATTTAAATTATTTACAAAATATTTTTGCAAGGAAATAGTTCTCGAAACTAAAGATTATTAATTGTAAATTAAAGTATATTAATTTTTCATTATAGAGCTATTGCACTTGAAAGAAATGTCATTTAATAGAATTTAAAGAAATTTTTTTAATTAAATATAACACAAAAGATGCAAGTGATGATGTCTCATTTTTTTGTTTAAGGCAGCCTAAGACAGCGAGAAACAGGGAGATGAATGTAAAACTTTATAAATAAAGCAAACAAATCATTTTAATAAATAGTATAACATACGATTTCGTAACGATTTTCGTAGTTTTTCTTACGGTTTTGCAAATTTAACTAGTTTCAATACAAATATGTTACTCTCATTTGTTAGTTATCATATAATACAAATTTCTTTTTATATATTGCCGATGTATTAAAGGTTTTTTCTTATTTATTTAAATGCCTAAATATGAGCAAACACAGAACACCGCGCAAATCATGACAATCATGAAGACTATGGCCAGCCAAGCGGGAATGGTACCTGCTTGATTTTTGGAAAATAATAGAATAATTTTAAAATGTTATCAAAAATAATTTTGTTATAACTTACGTCTATGCGCCAAACTGTGTATGCAGACTTTATTGTCTACGGATATAGAGAGCACAGCCGCTTCCGTATCGCTTGAAATGGGTGGACCTTCTTCATTGGTTATGGGCAAGAACTGTAGTCCCGTTACGAACATGGAGTGTGCATTGGGAATGTGTAACACGCGCTTTAAGTGAATAATAAAATTGATATAAGGTTTAAAAAATTACCAACTAATTTTAAATAAACAAGAACTTTAAACTGTTGTAACTGATTATGCCCTAATTAAATAAAAATATACTTACTTGCAAACTGAATCCAATATACATCGATACACTGCCCGAGAACATGGTGCCCACTGCAACAAATCGTCCATCATCACGCACCGCCAGCGATGCAAGACTCTCATCAATGCCCACAGCTAAGCGTAGCTTACCACTCTCACAATCCCATTGCTGCAGATATCCACGTTGTTTACCCACTTTGCCCAGTGGATTTGTGATTGTATACAACCTATAGTTATCCTTTTGCGCCTCCACTGTACCATAACGACAGCGTTTGTATAGATATTTAACACCCTCTGGTGTCTGCCAGCTAAGTTTGTGTTGCTCTTTACCGACAGCGTCTTTGTTTTTGCCAGCAATATCCCAGACAATGCCTTGACCATCTTTACTAATGGTCACAATGTACTTGCTATCAGGACTGAAATCAATATCGTCAATTTCCCTTGTATGCGCTTCGAGATCTGCTGCCGGTGTCATTTGCGGAAATGTCCAGACACGTAATCGTCCATCTGTGCCTCCTGTGGCCATGAGACGTCCATTACCGCTTATACGCACAACACGCTGCAGCGGTTCAGCAGTGAGGAAATCCGTTTGTATTGAATCGCCAGTCTTAATATCGAAGCGTATGCGTTTGAGATTTTTATAGAGTTCTTCCGTTGTGGCTGTTGTAGAGCCATTACGCAGATCCTGCACACCTGAGTGATTCGGTGCATCATTCGTGGCACCGCCACGTCGTCGTACACCATTTTCGTGCGGTCGGGCTACCGGCGGTTTTTTTTGGTTTTCATCGCCATTGCCGCTGCCTTCAGATTCGTTTTCGATACGCGGTTGCACATAGTACATCTGGCAATGCGACTCTTGACCGGCACATAGATAAGAGCGTCGCCCGTCATTACGCACAGCGAAATTCATGACAACATTGGACCCGGTTTCATGGCGCACCACTTCCTCTGCACAGAAATGGCTGCCATTGTGATAAAGTTCGTAGATTTCCTAAACATTAAAGTAGCATTAATTCTTCACTTAAAAAACACGAATTTTCATATTTACTTACAAACCCATTTGCTACGCCTGTCTTACTTGAACCGCCACCTCCGGCAACTAATATATGACGACTTGTCAACATTTCCACAGCATACAGCGGAAAGTTGACGCGCGCCAGCAATCCATCGCTAGGTCTGCGTGTCGGTGCCATTGTATTGTGTATTTGTTGTACTGTAGCTGCCTCACTTTATCAATTTTTAATAAGCCTATCAATAATCGAATATCGTAGTTATGTTGTGGCCTCTGTTTCTGCTTTTATCAGCTGTCTTCGAAGCTGACTTTGACTGCTGTCATTTAATTAGGTCGTCGACGTTTTTTGTCTTGCATTGAGCCGTCGTCGCTTAAAATGCTGTTAACCAAACTAGCTATACTTAGGTTGGTTTTTTTGCCATAACAAACACATTTAACACGATCAATCTGTTTAATTTGTTTGATTTGATTTACAACAAGTTTACATGGTTTAAATCAATGCGTGAAAGTTGTTTAACAAAAATCCACGTACACGGCCCGCAGTACAGTGTAACCGAACAAGCAAATCCACAAAAAAAATATGAGAAATGCCGCAAATGTACTAAAAAATACCTCATTAAATACTCTTCTGTTGTGAATGTTATATTATTCATTGCGAATGTTTCATTTTTAACGGATTCAATATTATTCAAAACGTTCGAAATTCACAACTATTTGTAAAGCATTTATTGCTGTATATCTACCAAAAATCAAATTTATTACCAATTTTTATTGAGTTTGTTGTCAGTTCAAGATAAAATTTTTACGTAAATGAAACTATTTTAAAATCAATGTCTTAGAAGTGTCAAATATACTTAAATGAACGTGTGAACAGAGCTTTATGAAAAATATGTATTTAAATTAAATTTGAATTACATATTTTAAAACTTAAATTGCCAATGTTTAAAAAACCTTAAACAATATTTGCACATTTTTCTAATTTATTCTTTTTACAATAATGTGAAATATTATAATAAATATGATATTTTAGAAGGCTAGAGTGATGAGAGAAATTAATTGCAACCACTTTGACTTAACATTAAACTGAAGAGCAACAAGATACGCGTTTTGCGTTCCGCATCTCATCAGTTCGCTTAGCTGTGAAAATTTAAATTTTTACAATATTTTGCTATGTATAACAGAGTCATTCGATTCAAGAAAATACATACTTATATTGAGGACTCGATCCATGTTCATGAGGCGAGCCGATTATGTCAATGAGAAATTTACTTAACAAAGTTTGATAAAAGGAAGAAGAATAGCACGTCACAGCTCTAACGCCTGATGAGACATTATTAGCAGGCTCGAAATATTTCTAACGCTCCAGCTATTCAACTTTAAGGTCTGCTAAATCATAGTTTCTCTGATATTTCCTGCATTTTTGAGGTTTAACTAAGAGTATCATGTTAAATTGAACCATACAGCAAGTCTTACACAATACCAATTGAAATTTGTAAAAAAAATTAATTCATAAAAAATCATCTAATCAACTTGTCAAACTCTGCGAGCACCCGAAAAAAAAAAAATTTTTTAAATGAAGCGAAAATAGTTGTGAAAAAAACCGGTACAATGAACTACAATTTTTTTTCACTATAAACTATAATTACTTAGCTGAAAAGAAGCTTCAATTATATATGTATGTATATATTAAAGTGCGAACAAAACAAGCCGGTTTAGAGGCAATGGTGATACCAGCGAAGCGTCAAAAAAAAAAAAAACGGCTACTTCTAATACAAATTTCAGATTAATTTTCAGTTCACACCTACAGACAGCAAAATAGAAGCAACAAATAATTCGCAAACATTATTTGCAAACTGTGTCAAACAGTGTGCGAAATTACAATAATTAGCTTTTGCACCCACAACCGGTGGGAATTATTGTCAATATGGGCGGGGGAATTGTTACCTGAGGTTATTCCACCTTAAAGATGGCTGGTTAATTGACCATTTAAAAATGAAGCGAGCAACATCCAAAAGTGAAAACTGTTGCCCGACAAGTTCATTTTGATGCTTTATTTTTGATTTTGTGCGTAAATATTTTACGATCTAGTTTTAAGTTTTCACTGCTGGCAATTTAACGCATTTTTTTATTGGGTGATTGCCGGCGGCCGCATGGTGGCAAACAGCGGTGCCATAATTGGTGCAACTTCGTTGAAGCATGACTCGATTTAATAATGATTATAGTCATAAACATTGGCATTGGAATCGATTGCTTATTAATTAATTTTGGCGCACGTAACAGCATAAAATACAATTAATGTAAACAGCGTAAGCTAAAAATATGATAGGATAATGATTAATATAACCCCGAAAAAAATTCTTGCAGAAAGCCACAACTTTGACAATTTCAGTAGTGGAACATGGGACATTACTTCTATTGTACGAGAGATTGCGAATTTAAGCTCAGGGTTTTTAATGAATTCGATCACAAACACATACCGCACATCTCAAGGAATGTGCGATATCCATTTTATTATTATTTATTTTTAAAGCAGCCGACTTCATTTCACGCTAAATATATTATATATATGTACATATGTACATACATATATTAAATATTAATGAAGCTCCTTGTTTTTGGCTGAAACAATGCAAATGCTACAAACTGCGAAGCAAAACTCGTTGTCTACTTTAAAATAAATGACTCACAACGAACCGAAAAATAATAAAAAAATAAAAATAAAAAAAGAATGAAACAAAAAATGAAACAATCTGAGGTTGCAAAGAATAAAGCAAAAATGCTTTAAAAAATAATTGTCATACAATCGTTGACTGCCAATAAAATGTGAAACTGAAACTCAGTAGAAACAAAGAACAAAAACAGCCAGAGTAGAAGTCGTTGCACAGAAACTTGTTGCTCCATATATGGTGATGCGCATATTGAACTTTGGGTTTCATTGTCCACAATCTGAGCAGGATTACTTCCTCTGTTTTGTTGAGGTTTGTATGACGACAGGAGCTGACGGCAACAAGGAAATAAAATCACAAATACGCCTACATGTGCACACATTGCAGAAGATTTATACATATGTATGTATCTATATACAAATGTATATCATGATAAAAAATAACTCGATCGAAAACTGTTTTACCATATACAATTATTGTGAAATTCAATACAAACTCTATGCAGAAAGTATACAAAATCTATCTTATGAATTAACCCTTTTAAGATATTTTTTTTTAATTTAGAAACGATAGAAATTCAAAAAAACATTTATAAAAAATCATCAAACCAACGCATTTGAATTTCTAAAAGAATACAGGGTTTATATATGTACATATAATAAAATATAATATTATTCATTCTCAAAAGTAAACCAATTAATACATCGACGCTTCTTTAGTCCAATGATTCTGCATGCATATAATAAGCTGATTTTTTTCTATGGGTACATTTGATGGGAAGAGCTAAAGAGCGGAGCCATTTGTTTTATATTCTGTGATTTATTGATGTGCACCAATGCGAATGTGATAAGATTACTTATTTGAACCTCTATAGTACATACACTTGTAGATAGTCAGGTCAAAAAAGCCAATAAAATCTCTTTCGAGCCTGCACATATGTACATATTTATATAAATAGTGTATTCCAGTGAAGCAAGCAGAAGTATATGTATATAATGTGCGTCGCGCGAATTGGATTCATTCATATTTCAAATTCTAACCGCCAACAGAAATGATGATTTCATAATTGTGCCAGGTCAAGATAATTTGTGCAAAAGAAGGAAAGGAAAAGAGCGCCAATAAAAAACATTATGCAAAAAAGTAAAAGAAAAGTAAAGCAGAGCAAATATGTACATACATATGTACAAATAGAGAAAGAATAGCGAACAAAGGCGGCATTTTGATTGTTTGTATACTCACATATTCATAAATATTATATGTAATTTAAATCTAATTTGTCTGCTTTATATCACACTTTAGCTGGCGTCGGCGATGGAAGAAAAAACCGGTTTCTATAGTGCAGAAATTTAAATTCTAACCGTTAATTGTGCTCTTCACAAGCAGTGTGCTTCTACAGTAAGCATCGGCTTGACCATTATACAATTCTTGTTTATTATACATCAAAATATGTATTTAATCTTTTCATATGTTTTAATTCATAATTTAGCATTTAATACGTAAATCAATAGTCGTGGTTCCTAAAGATAATTTAGATTCTAAATTTTACAATGTAATTTTTAAGAAGAAGCTTATAGTGCATATAGTGCATCAAATGACATAGTCCATCTAAACGAAGAAGAACAACACAAAACAAAAATGTAAATAAAAAAAGCTCTTCTATCGCAAAGAATCTGGCAAGTGGTATTTTTTGTTTATTTAACTCTTTTTGTGACATGGTTACAATTTCTTAGCGATTTGACAAAATGAGCCTGGCATGGCTGCACATAAATTGAAGTGGCCAAGCATCAATATTGTATGGGCAGGGTATAATAAGTCGGGCAACGCTTAAACTTTTTAACGCTCTCTCGCCAATGATCAACTCTCGCAAATAACTTCTGCCAAAAGCGTTACCAGATTGCATCTAAAGGCTTTTAAGAATCGTTAAAGTTTAAACTGGTTTGAGGAAACGGCACTAAAAACAAAGTTTTTAAAAAAAATATCTTCCAATGTAAACCATAACTCACGTTAATTGGCGCAAAGTCAAAGAAAGTGTAGTGTAGTTAGAAATTGCGAAAAATTATATACATATATGTATATATTTGTGTTAAAATCGTATAAAAATTCATATAAAATCTTAAAACTGGATTAAATTGTGTCAATAGTTCAGACGGTCTAATATATTCGTCACTCTCATCAAATTGCATTAAAAATAGCTTTAAATATGTACAAATTATAACTAAAATTGATAGCAATATCAAAAAAAAATAATTATTGCCAGATATCTGGCTTGCCCATCAAAGCTGCATTGCGATAATCTGGCAGCGCGCTTTGATCGACCCCTCAATATATTTAATTTCTGCATAAATTGCAAACCGCGTCTCATTTTGCAAACAGACGCGATCGAAAGCAGAACTGTTGCGGATTAGAAGAAACTTAAACTATTTGTCTTTTAAATATTAACTTTTTAATTTGTGAAATATAAAAGCGTTGATCGCCGCCATATTATTCACAGAAACCGTGTATGTGTACTTTTTGTGCGTTGTACTATTTGTAAAGAAAATAAACTTGCACTGTAAAGGAAATATTTTCTTGGTGAGTTAAAAAACAGGATTTGCATAAAATAATAAATTTTAAATAAATAGTTGAAAAGTAAAGCCATATCAAAAATCGCTAGAAAATATGTATATATGTACATACATACATACGAATAAAAAAAAATAAAATTGCAAACAAAGAAGGAAGCTGCAGTCGAGTGTGGTTGACTTCAAGATAGCCTGCAGTTTTTTGAAAGCTATTTCTAAACAAAGATTTGAATGGAGGCTGTATATTATGATAATTGAAACTGGATAGAACTTGCACACTCAAAATATCACAAATCTGGCATGCTGAATCTTAAATATCCAAGTTATAATACGCTGGATGATCAAAAATAAGTTAAATACATTTGCCAAACTAATATACCCTTGGCCAAAGTATAACAAGTAAAGCATTACACATCGCTGTTCTTCCTTTACCCATTGCCCTTTGCAACTTCGAGTTTCTTTTACGCTTTACTCTGCACATATGTTTTTGTTGTTGTTTCCTCTCCTTTGTTTTCTCCAGTGAAATACGGTAAAAAAAAACAGCTTTCGATATATGTGTGTGTGTATAAAAATGTATGTACATACATATATATGTAAACGCTTGTAACCAACAAATTATTTATTAAAATATATAGAAATTTATTAATAAATTCATATTGAAAGCAAATATATAAAAAAAAACCTGTAAATGACAAAGTATGCGAAATGTATTTTGAATTTTCTTTGTGCGAAGAAGCAGGCAGGTCCAGAGTATGTGAGCCCTACGTCCTGCAATGTAGCTTAGCTTGCCGTGCTTTCTTATTTCACCTAGTATCGTAGGTCTCTGTGGACACACATATGTACATACATAGTTGTTCCTCAGGTAGCGTCTTGGTTCGGGTCTTTTTAAATAATCTATTTTCATTTTCAATAAGACTGGCTATAGGGAACATTAATAAAAAAAAAATTAATGTTCTTTCTAACTGCTACTTTTTGCATTTTCTGCTATTCACAGATCTGTCATGAATCGTGCAATTCGCCTCTCTTGGGAACTTGTCAAATGGTATCTCACTGACATATTTGATTACAACTCCTTTGGAAATATTTTTTTACTATCTTCTAAATAAAATGGATAAAAATGAAAACGAAGCAAATCAAGTTCAAATCATGCACTTAACGAATTTACAAATCACTTTGGTTTAATTTTACACATCATCTGTTTACTTTGCAATTAAATATTGAATGCCTTTCCCTATGAGATTTTTAATTGAAGCAATAGACGGTCGTTCATTGTTGAATGAGTTATCCCTCACAAATTGCCGCCAATGGCTCTTCAAATCGAATATACAACAAGCTGCAAGTGGCATAGCCAGCGCCAGGCGCATAACAACTACAAAAAGATTCTGAACTGGTTTATACCAGTCTCTATGTACATATGTTTATTCGAATGCCTTTCGATCTACTGCATTGATGTTTAAGTTAAATATTGCAAAAGCAGTAGACTTAACAGTGAGCTATTACCACAACAAAAACAATAAACTCATAGAACTCCTTCAAGCAAAGTTATAGAGACCAAATAATTTTTTACTACAAGAGAAATTACCTAGATGAACTTAATGAAGTTTCAGCTGGAGGAGATAAAAAATAAGATCAACCAGTTATAGCGCTACAGTGGTTCGATTGTTCAAAGTAAAACTAGAAGAATAAAACGTTATTGCAGCATGCATTGACTTTAATTGATCCATCGTTTGACTAATGTAATAATTATCTTACAATAACATATTTTCTCTGTATGCACATTTAAGCATTCGTTATTGGTTAATTGGTTTTACCGACTTAAAATAAACAAAAATTTTCACAGGCATGCTTTTATTTTAATGTATTGTATTTTCTTTTCCCTTCAGTTGAATTGTTACAACAAATCGAGTAAATCGAAAAAAAAATCCAAAACCGTCTAACTGGTGCGATTCGATAAATTAAAGGATAAGATTCGTGCATCTGGATTTTCTTACCGGATTTAGCAATAATCAGCTATATACTACTTTGAGCTTGGCAATTTGAATTGCAACAACTAAAACAACCAAAATGGTGAACAACACAATTGCAGAAGCTGAAGGTAAGTTTTTACTTGTCATTGTCAATAGATAAATCTGTTCTCTCAGAGATAGCAGATTACATATTTGTTTTCCTACAACAAAGAATAAAAAATGCACCATTTTAGACGGAAAATCTAATCCGGTGCATATTGTATAGAATATGCATTTTCATTTCAGTGCATTTTACTTTATTTGCATTATTTTTCATGAGCAACTCGTTTCGGCCTTTTTTTTCTACAGTAATTGTTGGTAGCAACTCCACCCAAACAAACTCGTCTCTTTTGCTTTTTCGCTTTTCTATATTTGCATAGCAATCATAAAAATGAAATGGATGAAATATTCGCAACCTATGCCCAAAGTACAAAGTAAGCTTAGCTTTTTGATTGTGTAGAAAAAGAGAAATGAAAAGTAACACATATGTAAATTTAGCTTACAGGGGTGCGTACTAAAAGTCATGAGCAACTACACTTGCTTTTGCACCGACTATCCCATGCCCGGCATGTTGTTGAGGCCGCTTGGATAGCTTTAATATTGTTAAAAAGGTCGTCTTTTGGCTGTGCTCTTGATCCTGCTGACCAAAAAAGCAAGCTGGAAGGAGTTCAATAGGCAATAATACTCTATGTGTTTGACTTGGCACTGTAAAGCCGAGGGTCTAATCAGTTCTCGACCAATAAAGACACGCCATAACTTGTGGGATGTTCCCTATATTGTTTCAGAGATACTTTGTTTTTTTTTTGTTCAAGCAGCGTCTTTTCTACAGCTTAGATACACAATAGTATTGCACTTACTGCATACGATGTGCTACGTAGTGACTTGTGTAGAAAAGTTGAAGAAGCCATGCGAGTAACAGGGATTACGCGCATTTATAGCCTAAATCCATTTTATTGAAAAATATTAGGGTAGTCCTAGAAGTACCCGTTTGTTGTTAGCAAAGAGTGACTGGTACAATATGGCCATCATATACAAGATTGAAGTTTGACGTCGATAGGTTGTTGAGCATTTGTCACAGTCGATTAAAAAATGTGGATACATAGAACTCAGTCTACGCAATCTCAAAGCAGAGCTGGATTACACATTAAGGAAAATCAATCAGCGTCGAATATTATGTAGTGTTTGAGAATAAAACGAAAAGAAAATATTGTTTCATGCAGACAGTGCTTCTGTTTCGTTTTTAGGCCCTGTACCGAAGGTACAAGAGCCTATTGATTTTGTGCAAATGTATGTAACAGGAAGAACTAATTGTCGGAGACCCCCCAAAGTTACCCACATTATGGTCAGGAGTGATAGAGGAGTCGATATAGCCATGTCCGTCTGTCCGTCCGTATGAACGAAAGGATCTCAGAAACGGTAATAGATAGAGACTTCGTGTTTTTTGCATTCGACTAGGACTGCTCCGGAATTTTACAAGTTTATTTTAAAATTTTGCCCCTCCCCCCTTTCTCCATAAAATCACCCCCAAGGCAAAAAATTTCTTCGGCACAAAAAAAATGGAGTATGCTAGTATAAAGATAATGTTCCTCTAAGTCAAAATCCAAAAAGTTCATCAAAATCGGATAATAAATGACGATTTTATAAGCAATTGAATTTGAACGACCCCCCTTTTCTTTTCATTCATATTCGCGCAGTGAGAAGTGGTCATGTGTTTGGTCATATGCTCGGGAAACATTTAATGTGTTTGTTAGGCGACCTGAACTGGTACACGGCCTCTTACAGTCGGTTACGCCCGACTGAAATTTCCTTACTTGTTTATTTTAAAATCTGTTGAACAACATCTTGTGTATACATAACTACTTTGGAGAATATGAAATATAGTCTGACGGCAGTACTACACATTTTATTACAATGTTTTGCATATGCATATGTAAATCTATTATTGAAATGGAAATATGATGAAATAGAAATTTTTATTTGAAAATAAACAAAATTTTGTAGCTAACAGAAATTTGTTTTTGTGTACTAACACATAACAAAATGTCGAATGCATATTTTTAAAGAGAAAAGAACAGCAATGACAAGCTAAACTTGTTTAAAAATCGGTTGAATATTTTGGGCGTAAAAAGTTGTCACTCACACAACGATACAAAAGCATGTTTCTTTAAAAACTTTGAGTATAGCTCATTAAGAAGTTACTACGAGTTATCACGTAGAATGTTGACGACTGCACATAAATCTTTAGAACGCACTATATACAACACGTCACTGTACCGCAAAGTGAACTGCTCCTTTTTTTCTTTTACTATATATATTTACTGTGAAAATGCATAAAAATGGTAATAAAAAGGCAAAAAATGTATGTAAATCCACGGTATGGAAATCTCATGACTTCGTAGATTGTTGTTTGGGCGTTTATTGTGTGAGTGTTATCTCTGTCTGTGCTGTCTGCCTCAACGCCTCTCAGTGCATGCAATTGTGTGCGCTTGTCTCGATGCAACACCGAGGTTGTTGCACTTGGAATAATAGTTCGTTCAGTTGAGTTTGAGCTACTGCAATATGAAAAGAAGCACGAAAAAACTATTCCCTGCCATTGTTGCGCTCATCATTGACTACGTTGCTGTTAATGGCATAAATATTGACAGACAAACTGATTGGAATTTATAGCGCTTTGTGCTACGAGTATATTATAGCAGGCGTATCGATTCATAAATTTATTTCTGTAGCATCATATTTTTCAAATTGATTTAAAAGCATCAGTACAAAAAATGGAAAATGTATATCTATCTCTAATTAAATCATTAATGGAAAGTATTTTGCAGAATTATGTGTAAAAATAGTTTAGTTTGGAGTTGTATTAACTCGTCAAAAATGTTACTGCAAAATGCCTTTAAAATTGATTGCATTCTATATATACGAGTAGATACGTGTTCTACCCTTAACTGCAGAAAATTTGGAACTAAAGTACTTAAAGTACATTTATTCAGCAGTATATACAATTGCTACCAACAAATGCTGCCAGTCTATATTGCACTCACCGTTGTTCCTTCGGTAAGATCAAGTTTGTTAGTTTTGCAAAATGAATTTGTTTGGAATTTATTGTATCGTTTTTTTTTGAGTAGTTTTTACCTCTTCATTTCTGTGTGCACGTTGGCATGTGTTTCTGGTGGACTGAGATTAAGGGCACTGTGGAATGAATTTGAGTTTTAGTTTTTAAATATTGTTTAAATATATAAAACAAATAATGATGTGCAACATGCATATGTATTATGAGATACATATACGTCAAGATGCGTAAGCAGAACGGGGTTTTAACCAAATAGTATGACACCTACATAGTTTAATGTAAACGTCCTGCGTATTGAAAAGTAGAATCAATATTTGGAAGACTCTAGCTGTTGTAGTTTCTGAGATATTGACGGACGGACATCGCTATATAGACTCAGCTTTCGATGTTGATCAAGAATGTGTATACTTTATGCTGGTACCACGTCTCTTTCTGCCTCTTACGCGTATTCGCACAAACTTTTTATACACCTATACCTTAGGGTACATGTTATGACATAATAATACAGTAGTAAAGGTGTTTGCAGTTTGGGCTTTAAAAGTAAATTTGATGCATTCTGACTGGTCAAATAATATTTATCTTGCATATACGTACACCGTAAACTTGAAAGATTTTTTCAATCTTAAACTTTGAATGCATATCACAATGCCCTGCACATATGCTGCCCTACGTTGGTTATAGTAAACTACCAACTTCGAACACTCTAAAATCGTTTAACAACAAACTTCACAACTAGCATTTATTTTTTTTATATCATTTTTCACTTCAATTTAAGCTCCTCCGATGGTTTTTCTCATACGACAACTGAAAATGCATTTTTCTAACATTTTTTTCTACACTCTTGCTTCTCTAGAAACTTTCTTTGGCAGACACAAATAGAGACGATATCGTTCGTTGCACAGAACACATATTTAGAAAACCAAGAAGCGGAGAGGAGAAAACCAGAGCAAAAATTGAGCAACTAACAGCAAACAATTCCATTTTACTTGACGGCAAAACACTCAATTTCAGTTGAAACCGTCTCGACCCGGACGTATTTGATTGAATTATAGATGGACAGAAATCAAAAGAACAAAATTGAACTTGGTTGAACAAAAAAAAAAAAAAAAAGTACTTGCTACAATATAGACAGTAACAACTAAAATCTAAAGTTTATTGATACTTTTAACTGAAGTTTATGTTTTGATTTGTGTGTCTCTTGGTGTACGTAGAGTTTGATGGTTTATTAGAGAAACTTTAGTTGTAGTTGCATTGTAAAGAAACAGTGTACTTAAAAAATCAAAATGAACCTCTTTTGGGAAATGTACAAAATTGAACACACTTGTGTGAATTGCTTGACAGCAATGAGTACTTTTCACACTCGTGTGTGTAATCTTTTGTACAGTTTAAGGTAACCCATAATTTCGCAATCATCTCAAATAGAAATCAAACGCCTATACGCCACTAAATAGGTCAGAGCACCGGAATGAAAGTGTAGCATAATTTCAGGCGTCAAGCTTCGTAGACCGTAGCCCGTGCCAGACGCATTAAATTAAGATGACATTACGTTGATAAGATTCAAACGAATCAAGAAGAAATAGCAACACAAACCATCAAAGCAAATGTATTGAAATGTAAGACAGATAAAGTCACAGCATGTTTTAAATATGCAAAGGCCCAAGGGTATGCTGCGAAATACGTCGTAATCGCAAAACGAACAGCACGGAAAGCATTTCACACGAAACGCATAAGCGAATCAGTCGAGCGGCCCAGAAAGCCATTGACAACGCCCACCACACGTACGGCACTTGAATTTATTATGTTATCTTCGGAATGCTTTTAGACGGCATAATGATTATTGTTGCTGCATACGCACAGGCGGTGTGGCATTGAACAATTTACACTACTACTGTTCCCATTTTAGATGCTCGAACAGCTACCAATTCCGTTTGTTGTTTGACAAAGTTATTTCGGTGCGATAATCACGTGTAAATTACCAAGTTTTAACTGGCGAAGGCACAGACGTGAGCTACAATTGTATACAGAATGATGACACCTAAAGGTTGCAGCACTTTTCCTTTACCGTTTGTTTTACCTAGAAAGCTTTTTGGCTTGTGTTCTTACAGAGAAAATTGAAAAGTTATAGAATAATTTCTACCTAATTGAATATCGCGCCTTGTTTGAACTACTTTTGTTTTTGATTTTATTTCAACACTGTCCTAATTTTCAACATCTCTGTAACAAAAAAGATATTTTCAGGTCGTCAGCTGCCAAAACAAGAATAGTTGTTGCCGTGTTTTGTATTTGGCAGCTCTTTCTCCTTTTTCCAAAGTTTGGTGATTTGGTGCCAAAAAGTTTTGAACACAGCGACTCTACCTGATAGGTTTGTCTTTGAGGCAGTTTTACAATTTACGATTTTGTAAAGTGATTTTGAACTAATTTTGTCTGGTATTGCATATATATTGCAAGCTAAATTTAATTTTTTTTGTATATGAGAGCAATTACTAACTGCGAATATTTGATCAAAACTTGTAGGGTGCTCTCTGCGTTTTTATTATTTGCTTTAAAAAAACCGAAAACTTTGGGGTACTTTTATCAAATGTATTAAATGTAGAGCACACACATACGCTTACGCTTTGGTTGTTCTCTTTGCGCCTATGTCTGCTTTAAAAACTTCGCCCATTTTACTTTTTAATTTCTAATTTAATACTCATATTTTCTAAAAAGCAATGCAAGCAATCATATCATTTGACCTGTTTTTCATTCACAACATCATTAAATATGTCACTCGTTCCCAGTGCAACCAGTCGAGCAACTAATTTCGAAGGGATAATCCACTTTGTGCTCCCATACGTTGTGTCCGACTTAATATGTAGCAACAGACACACAGACGGACAGACATCAAGACTTACTGCCGCTTAAATGTGACCTACATACATTTTTTATAGAGCCATCATCAGCGTCGTGTGTCTATGTTAAACTTCTTTTGATAAGCACAACACGTAGCGTTTATCTTATTAATATATACATCATTATAATTTCGCACATAATACGCATAAGAAGCCGACGACACACAGTTACAGATACAGATATGCATACAGATACACAATATAAAAGTTGCATAGAAGATACATATTTATATGCTTAAGACTGTTTTGTTGCTACTGATTTAATTCAACGAAGTTAAGGGGAAAGACGCCAAGAACACTTGGGACCAACATGCAGCATATGGCATATAATGATCAGTGAAGCGAGTAAAGTTGTATGTACTACTAAGTGTATATATATGTATATAGATGTATGTGTTGAGCCTAACAAGCACATAATAAGACAACAAATCTGTTGAGTGACAGTACAGTAGATACAGATATGTAAAAGATACATAGAAAAGCTACTACTTTGTACATACTATAATCAAAGTTGCTACAAGTTAGAAAACATGTTTTGTTGCAAAGGGCCATAGTGGCAAACTTTAGTAGACGAGTACAACGACAAGGCAGGCAGGCTGGGGTAGGGCAGAAGGTGTCGTTGTTGCATGCAAAAACTTGTTTCGCAAAGAAAACTTGATGTATCTGTATCTATGCAAGTCTTTTTCTGTTTATGCAACTAGTAGTTGTCAACCAGTGAAAAATGGTTGCAGCACTGACTCTCGAGTGTCTTTGGTTGATTCAGAGAAAAGCTAAGCTAAAACAGCTGAACTTTGACATAAACCAAGTAGGCAACGTAGGGGGGCGTACGTTCGACATTACACGCATATTGCGTAGTAGCACATAAACTTTAAAATCCTAAAACAGCACAGCTAATCCTCAAGGAATAAATACTATCTACGAGATGTAGATGAAAAATAAAACACCGTCTAACCTCAAAGAGTCGGAAGTTGTGTGAAAATTTTGTCGTTTGTCATCATGTAGCAGCAATGCAAGACGGTATACGTAACAACTTCATCATGCTAGTCTTCGACGACGACATAATTAGAAATTGGAAAATTGCAAAACAAACTTCTTGCATTTGCTGTACGGATAGCTAGTAGAACAAACAGAAAGCATCCGATAGAATGGCAAAAGTTCTGTTCTCGGAAGCAACAAGATGATGACTCTGTACATGTCTAGCATTTATAATGAGTAGGCAGTCCCACACTTTTCTAATACTTAATCTAATACTATCCTGCCGCTTGCTGGTTGACATTTTGCAACGTAGTTTTCGTTCTAGTCGTTGTCTGTTGTGCCGTCGACGGGGATTGACATGACCGGAATAGGTAATTATTTATGTGTGTACTTATTTCATGCACACTTCGCCCTGCGATCCTACAAAACAAGTTGCTGCCTGCCTAGATATATATCTACGCATATAGACAACAAATGACTTTATTCAGAGTTGTATTGGCATCCTTGGAGGTTTTCCACTCTCATTCAATACGGTTTATTTCATTGAGAGGTTTCTTTTACACATTTATTCAATATTGCGTAGATATTTTTCTGCCAACACAAAAGGAAATGTATTTATTTGGAATGCCTTTTACACTTCGGAACAACGAAAAGGAATACTTTTCTTCGTTATAATACTTCAACGAATTGCATCGGTTTTTTTTGTCTTTTGTAAATTTGTGGAAGAAGTTTTAATTTTCAACGTAGACAGTAATGTGAACTAATGCATTGTCGATGTCGAAAAAATAATAACTTCAACCTAAAAATAATTAGGCTGCTACTCACAGCATGTTTATTAACAGTTTAGTTGATGAGAAGATGAACACTTTATGTTTAATTTGTGGTGATTTAATTGACTGGGCATGAATACCCTTTGAATACGTTTTTAAAACGGAATTTTAGGAAAAATATAAATTTGTCCACAGCGCAGAAATAATACCAATTCAATAAACTCAACGAAATCAGACAAGACTTCAAGCATAAAGTCGCACATCCTTTGCGCAGACGAAAGAATAGTTGACCAAAAACTTTGCAATCATCTGTCGTCTCACAACACTCTATTGTAATATTAAGCTTGAAGTTAATTAATCAAATTTCGAAAAACACAGAAACCCTTTTGATTGTCAATTAAAAACGTTGAAACAGGCTATTAAGGGCTCTCAATAAAATGGCTGAATGCGGACGGAAATATACCGAAGGAGATAGCTACAGAGAAAAACGGAAGCTTTCGCATAGATACGTATCTTTAGTTACAAGCACAAGTATTTGACTGTGACTCTGTCGCCGGTAACCAATTGTTGCGTATCCTACCCGGCTGGGTTTGGTGTTTCGTTGTGGAGAGATTACTATACTAAAAGGGTTGTAGGCAATTTGTAAATGTCGATGGCAAGCGGCGTCTATGAGTTAAATGAAGTTGCTAAAGGGTGTTGCATTCAAATAGCTGTGGCTAGATATTTCTAATTGGGCACAAATAAAATGAATGGTGCTGCTAACACAATTGCTAAACATTTTCACATAGTATCTGTAATGGCTTTGAGTTTCGGAGCGAAATTGAAAATCTTTAAATGTGTACAATCTAACCTTAATTAAAAGCACATCAGCAGCACTGGATGGCGTCCATTAAGCACATTTGAGCTAAACTGCCTAGCACGGAGGTGTATATAGAAAGAAAGCCTAATGACCGCAATACCAAATCCTTCGAAAATGCGTTGACGTGATTTCAAATCGATTCGCATTCTCAGTTGCTGCGATGATGCGTAAAAACATGAAAGTGTAAATACTTTGACCTGGCACGATTGTTATTCGTTTTTACCGGAGATTACAAAAGCATTAGCGGCTGGAATTGTGCCAGAAATTATGCAACAGTAAACAAAAAAGAAAAAATGAAGAATATTGGTCATTGTGATTGTGAACTGGTGATGAGTGGACGTTGGTTTGTTAGGAACCAATACATGTGCAAGGACATCATGCTATCGTTTGTTGTTGTACTCCTGTTTTTGTTGCGGTTATTATTGTGGTTATAGCGACATTTGTACGTTATGGTTTTGTAATTACCTGCAGAACATGCCTCTCCTGGCAGAGAGGTCGCAGCACTCGGCAACTGTTTCTCGTTGTCAAGGATTTTGGGATTTGTGTCCCATTTTTTCGCTGTGTTTTGCATTATATATTTATGGCCATTTGATTGTTGTGTTATGATGGCAGTTTGTGTTTGGGCAGAAAGTATGCCAGATTGTTGTGGTATTTTTTTAGGGTCATTAATTGGCTATTAAAATAAATTTTGTTGTGAAAATATTTTTTTTCGTTCAAGAATATGAAGAGAAATCTGAGTTAATTGAAAATCAATAAATTTTTGAAGCAATTTTGAAAGAGTTTTGCTATACGAACACTCTTAAAGACTGAACGAAAATAATAATTTAGTCTACATTAGTATGTATTCAAAAAATTTAAATTACAAAAACGTAATTTAACAAATTATTTTTAATTTATTACTGGAACTGCAACGCCTTATCTTTTAAAGTTTTGTCCAAAAGCTCTTCATATATGTATATGTAATTTATCATTCCTTCAACAATTGTCAACAATATCCATTAAAAATATTAAATGTCAAGTGAATAATCAATAACAATAACAGTTTATTAAAATATGACAACAGAAATTCCATTGACAGAATACTCAAAAAAAGCTAAAAAGGATGCAACAAAAAAATAAGCAATGGTGGAGCACGGAAAAAATGAAGTTATCAACTGCAGAGTACACAAATATGTACATATACATATCGTACATATTAGCAACAACAACAACTTCATTCACAATGAATTTTGTTTTTTCCCTTCATGGTACATGGTTTACTTTTTTTATACATTCTTTGCGTGCTATTATGTCCTGTTGTTACACAGTTCGTTGGACAAATTGCCAGTGTTGTCCATGCTTGCATACTTTTAGGAGCATAAGCTGTTGAAGCGATAGAACTATAGAGCAAGCGAGAGTGGTAGTGAGTGCGAAACGTGTGCACATTCAATGACAAAAATAATAAAAACCGCAGACATTGGAAATGTTTATTGAGCGGTTGTTGGTGGCCGCTGTTAGTGGGTATACAGACGAGATGTGTATGTTTGCTCTGCACCAATATGTACAGGAGGAAGTACAGTTTTTATACTCGTACAGCTGAGGATGGGTGTGGTTGTGTTGATCTTTGCCGTAATTTCATACTTACTTGCCGAGGAAGCTGAGCTTATAAAGTGATGCATAAAGTTTTATGTAGCGCTCAATTTAAAGAGGTGTAAAAATTCATGGTGGTTGTGAAAATTTTACATAACCCTGCTTGCTCATAGGTACATCCATGTGTGAAATTGTATATTAGATTTGTCAAACATATATTATGTATAGTAAATACTGTTATTCAGCTTGTCTGGACGAATCGACTTGTCTGTACTCTACTCATATTAATTCTTGTAATGCGTATTTACTAGGTGCTCTAAGTTTAATTAGTTTATTCCAATCACCTGGATTTTCTACTGGAAGTTATAGGAGCAATGTTCCAATATCTTGCTAAATAGGGTGTTAACTAATCGGCACATCCATTTAATGAATGTTAAAAGAACTTTTTAAGCAACACTCCGACAAAACTGATTAAACGTCATATGTTAAGGTTTTTTTTTTTATGGATTTGCTTATATATTCTATTTTATTGTCACAAATAGTAATAATAGTTTTTTTTTAAATAAAAAGTTAAGAACAACACACTTATGAAACTGTGTAGGGTATCGTATAGACATGTTCCTTTGCTTTTTGTTTTTGGCTAACATTTGAAATTTTATATGCATTCAAGATGAATGTTTGTTACATATTTTTGTGTACTATTTAAATGCGTAGACATACATACCTCAAGGCAAGCGTCTCAGACGCTTTAAATGCGTTCGTGGAGCCTTGCGCTTCTACGTTTGAGTGGCAATCACAATAAAACTATTAAAGTACTTAGCGCGATTTATAAGGGAAAATAGTTTCAAAGAAAGGATAGAAGGATACATAAGGCAAGGCGTAGGATAAAGTTTGCGAATCCGCGTAAGAAGCTGCCAATCGCTTGCATAGCCTAAATGCAGACAAACTGTTCTTTTTTTTTTTTCATTTTCTTCTCTCTGGGTTCTTAGACTTGCTATATACATATACATATATACTCCTGCCTTGTCTGCCTTAAAGTATGCTACATATACTTCTATACGAGTATAAGTACTTTTCAACTTATTCGCTGCGGTTGGCTGGCAACCGCAATAAAAAATTTTATACAATAATATAAAAAAAAACGTAGTTTACAAAGTTTATTGAACCGCAGTAGTCGTCCTGGTCGTCCTTTTACATAGTTGCGCACATTCTTCGCGTAGTTGTTATGCGGCATTGCAAACTTTTAGGCTTTTATTCAGGGGCACTTTAAGTCGTGAGAAACTTACAACATTTCTTTGTTTGAATAAAAGCAAAATTCTAAAATTAAATTAAATTTGACGCCTCGAGTAGTTCTTGATTTCCGGTTGTCACTTTGCAGAGTATTTTTTTTTTTTTTTTTTTTTTTAAACAAAATTATGTGCTTCCTTTGATTTATCTTTTTCAGGAATTAATTCTTTTACGCTTGAATTTCATTTATTCATGAAGTATGCCGTGTCATTTTTTAACCGCCAGCAATAAAAAATAAATAAATAAAAAATCAGTTGCATGCTTTTTGGCGTTGGATGGTTTGATTTGCAGCACCCCCAGTGCTCATCATCGAGCTGTCACTTTTACGAATGCAAATGGCAGCAACTGAAGTAGTGTTGTGTTGTGGGAGTTGTTTGTCTGTATGTTTTTTGCCCCATGAAGTTTTATTTGTTGTCGAATCATTTTTTAAAAACCTTGCTAGCCTGTCTGTCTATATGTCTACAGCCTGAGGGCATATAATTGCTGCCGTTCCCTGTTCAAGTGATGCAAATGAGCGTTAAGAATTTGTTAGATCCTTGTAATGGACGCAAAAATAACAGGATGAGTGCGGCAAAATAGAAAAAGGCAACAGCTAGCGCCTTGGGTCGAAGTTTTTTTGTTTGGCAAAACAAATTTCTTAAAATATTTTTATAAGATCGAGTGCTCTGCAGGCAACAACGCTCTCCCTTTATGTAGTTCAGAATGGGGTCGGAAGCTACGCTTGATTTATGAACTTCCACTTTGTAGTTCATTAATATTAAACGTTTAAATAATGCATTATTATCATATTTTTTTCTTTCACTTCTGCTTTACTTTTTATTTATAATATGATAAGTTTGTACCGATGTAATAATAACATTGGGGGAACTAATAAATTCCATAAAGTAAATATATGCTTCACAAGCTCAATGAGTATTCAGATATCGATTCGGAAATAGCTATGTCGACTTTATGTAAACCCATGAAAATAAGTGTTTACACAGATTGAAAGACATTGGCAAATACTTTTTCACTTTTTGTGCGATATTATTGGATCAAATGTCGAGAAGTTTAGCTTGAAAGTAAAGTTATTTGTTTTGTTCAAAATATACCTTTAGTTTTCCAAAGCAGGGTATAATTACTACCTATCAGGCTTTCATTTTTTCGTTATCAAATAATTCGTCATATATGCGCATTACTTACGAAAGTTAGTTCCACGGAAAAGTCTCCTTCATTCGACGTATTATAGTCGCTTCACAATAAAATCACTGACATTGTTTTTCTGACAAATCCTGCAATAACATCAAACACAATGCGACAATCAATAAATCATTGAAAAACAATTTTTATTTTAAGCTCTTTTTATTATTAACAAAAAATCGATTGATTGGTTGCAGCACATAAAACAAATAAACTAAAAGAAACGCGCTCGTGACCAATTGTGAATAAATTTATAAATCAAAAAAGTTTGTTTATTTGAAATAGTTGCTGCAGAATGGTCTAAAATCTCCAAAACTGGGCACATTTAAAATTATTAATATAAATTAGCAGCAATTATACATAAAAAAATCCTGGACGAGTGTAAATTTTTGCATTGATTAGGTGAGAGATTGTAAATTCTAAATTTTTTAACTAAGTTCATATGTAAATCCAATATACATACATATTAGTACTTATATGAGTAAGTATTGTATGTATGAAACGCCTCCTCGTACTAACATATACATATGTATTTCTTTCAGTTATTTTCTACCCATTTTCGCTCGCTATTCCCGAAGGCTAAATATATTGTAGCGGCAAGTAAAAAAAAATGGAAGAAATAAAAACGCTTCGTAACGCTGCATTGGCGACAGCAAACATATGTCACACTTGATGCAATGCTGACCCCACCGGGGTTAGTCCGTTCTCTGACTGACTGACACTGACTCAGGCGACAGGCTCAGGCGTGCAATGGCGTGTGCAATATGCATTATAGCGCTTCTTTTTTTACATATATACATACATACATTTGCGTGAACTTTTACATATGTAGAACAACAAAAACAACGTCATTAGCACTGAGTGTGTTTGTACTCCCCAATGCAGACAATGCAGAGTTCCACCGACTCGTATTGTATATAGGTACAATATATTTTATGTTGAATGCATTTATTTTCGCAGTAATAATAAAATCAATTTTTTAAATTGCTATATACACGATGACGTACCAGCAGCTAGCTGCCGGCTGGAAGTAAGACGTACTGTCTGCACGTTTTGCCTGACTGAACTTTTCGAGTTTTGTTTTTTGTTTGTGCAGAAGTTTTTCCATCCATCGTCGAAGAGCGAATCAACATATGGTCGAATTGCATGCATGCACATGATAATTATGAATAGTATTTGTAGCAGTAGTGCACAACTCGACATATTGTTTGAAGTACATGGCATATTCATGTGCCGCAATGACTCTGGGCAAGAGCAACGCTAGCGAATTGTACGAAAATCGACATTTAAGTGCGGTTTATTGCTCTTTACCCTTATATGTATATATGTACGAGGAAAGTACCAGAAGTACCGGACGTCGGATTGCGCTGGTAGTTTTTAATGGAGTTTTACTTACCACCTATCATAAGAGTATGGTAAAATTTTGTGCAAACTGCATCATACAGTTTGTGTTTGTCATTGAAAGTAGTCATGAAAGGCAACCAGACGGACCGAAGTCAGCAATTTGCTATGCCGACCCGACGGAGAAACACAATGGTGTAAATAGTAATGACCTATGATGTGTTGCAATGGAATCAGGCTTCATCTACGGTTATGAAATGGTGCAAAAACTTGATAATATTGCGGTTAACTAACGCGAAATACTACTCGTACTTTGATGTTATGACACGATTGTGTTTGAATTAAATTTTTGCATTACGTCCGTCAGTCTCCCTTTAATATTCGCACTGGTACCACAGACTTGTTATAAAATTATGAGTTGCAGCCTACGTCAGTAGGAAACTTGTGGTACTGCCCTCGTATATACATATGTGTGCTGGAAGTTAAAAGTGTAGGGGCTGAAAAGGACAGTTGCTGTAGGGAAAACTCCGGGATTCGTGGCGACATTTACTTCGTTTAATAATAGAGGAAACGTTTCTCGCCGCTGTTGTGCCTTTTGCGAGCGGTTGCAAATTGCTTTCTGGGGGAATAATTTAACGCATATTTAAGTACAGTTTACGTGTGTGAAATTATGTGGTTTTGTTTGAGTTTTGAGTTTGTTTTTTCATTTCATTTGAATTTTTTTTTTTTATGTGGAAATTATTTCTTTTGAATTTTATTAAATTTGAAAGCGAAAAATATAAAGAGTTTTAAATGCCCTAATTAAAATTTAATTCTATTTATCATTTATACGCCTACATAATATGTATACGTATTATCAAAAATGAAAATAAAGTTTTTAAGGCTCAAATAAATTTTCAATATATGAAATTTAATAGAACTAGAAATTTGATAACCACCGCCTAGTACTGAAATTCGTAAACTGATAAGCAATAAAACCTGTCATTTTATAACCACTTTAAGTAGCAGGCGAAATGCACATTTAATGTAATTACATTACACTATAAGCATAAGACATGCAATACTGAAACTTACAGCCCTCACTGACTATCCACCAAATATGTTTAAAGCTTCTTACTAACAAACAACTTTGATCTACACCACGTCCATTCCGTGCACAACCTGTCTAAAATCCCAAATAAAAAACAACACGCATAAAACGTGTGGTATGCGTAATAAAAACCAAGGCACCATGCTGAATCACCTTTATCCCTCTATTTCTTTTTCTTGGTGTAAATAAAAACTACCCTCAATTTAATACGACTACCTCACTCTACCCATCTACGAGTATTGTAGTACAATATAAACCTCCACTCCGACCGACCTCCTTGCGAATTTGTTGAAACAAGAAGCTTTACACAATTAATTGAATTTATTACGCTGAGACGAGAGCAGAGCAAAAAACTATAAAAGTCTGGCTCTACTGTGTTAGCTAGCACACCTGTAAGAAGTTGCCGAAGAAACATCGATGCCGTTGGCATCAGTGAAGCTATAAGGATGTAATATTATCCCTACGGTTTGGGTGAAGAAGGCTGTAGACAAACAAGTAGACATGCTGCTAGACGCCAGCCAATGGGTGTTGTGCTGGACTTAAGACAGCATCATTTAGCGTAAGAGGATTGGCAGAAATATTTGGATTGTTGACTGTGAATGCTTCTATTAAAGTGCCAAAAAATGGTCAATGGTATGTGTTTTCTTTAGGAAAAGGAATTTTAGTTGCTTGATTTGCCGTTTTGTGTTTAAGTTCAAAGCAATTGAACCGTTAAAGTTGAAAGGTTAAAGCTTATAACACCAGCAAAGTATTAAGGGTCAAAAGTGATTTTCTTTAGGAAGGTAGACTTAGCCTTTAATGCTAGTAGGTAGTGGCAAAACGAATGAAAAATGCGGTAATTAACTTAATCTTCAGAAATAGATTGTTAACAACTAGTTTTATCTAATATTCAGCTACTTCTGCTTGCAAGTGATTTTTCGCCAATCAGTAATAATAATTGCTGTCATTCGCAAAACATTTTACTGATGAAAGTAATTCGTTTTAGACGTTTAAACTTGTACCGAATTGGTCTTTAGCATAAATTCAATTTGCCAGCTTCATATATATATTTTTTTCTGTGGCACTTTTTCCATTTTATATTTTTTTAAGTATTGCTGCAAAGTTGACTTTCTGTAAGCGAGAAAGGTGTATTTTCTGAGTGCCATTAAAAGTATATAAATTGCAAAGAACATTTCAAAACAACCAAATTCATAATTTATTTATGTAACGTTCTCAAGAACATTCTACCCCTACAATGAAAGGCAAGGAAAGTCAAATGTACATATGCAACATGAAACCTTCAAAATTACTTGATACGATCCTATTCACCAGACCTGTACAAGGTATACTTTAAACGTTCCTAAATGTTTTAGTCTATTGGAAGACTAAAACTGAGAAAAAACTGCTATAATTGTAAAGATTGATTATTTTTTTTTTGCAATTTAAACGAATTATTAAAATTAAGCAAAATAAATAAAACTTGTGAGTTTTAATAAGGGTCTGTCCAAATATTTATTATAGCAAAAAACAGCAGACAACGATCCATCCGTTTTGTCTTGTGACCTAGCCAAGTTTGAAGACTTACCGAATTTGTTTTCTGCTGTTATATATTTACATAATTCACATTTTTAAAAGAATTAAATCAAACCTTGTATGCATGGCCCACTGCGGCGTAACACGTAAGACACAACGTGACGCATTACGTGCAGCGTAACGTGTAACGTGCGTAGTGCACACACATCATTATTAATGCATTTGTAGCACCTCACTCCTTCTATTGCCCACCTCCAGCTACTGCTCCGCTCCTTCATTTTTTTTTCACTGCTTCTCTCGAACATGTTCGACATTTTTGCTTAACCAGTAACTGAAGTGGTAAGCTTTGAGTTGGGGTTAATGTTGACTCAATAGGTTAGATTGAAGTTTGGGGCGGTGAACGGCTTTACAAGCTATATAGGCAATTCCCCTTTGCCACTTGTAGGAATTGAATGTACTCGCACAATATATGCATAAGGCTTCCCTACTCACCCCTTTTCTAATAGTCGCATATACTCATTCTAACCCCAAAAAAGTGTGCAGCAGGGTCCGTCTTATGTACTTATTCCTATTTCATGTCCTCGAGCGCTTGTCATGAAATGCGCTTTGGGAGCTTACTACTTCTGAGTTTATTTTTATTTATTTGCTTTAATTTTCCTTTTTTTTTTCTCTCTCTCTCTCTTTCTATTTTTCATACAAGTATTTCTTTGGCTTTGTTTTCTTTGTTTTAACAAAAGCACAGGATAATAGTATTAGATATTGTGGGGGGTCAACTGCGGCATGGGGTTGGCAGTTCGAGTTCACCATTCAGTCGTCAGATATAATCGTAATAATAAAAATTACATTCATTGTTAATAAATTTAAAATGTTGCCAATAATGCACGCCATGCTCTGGGGAATACCATGCTGAGAGCATTAGAGGACAACATCATGGTATTAACTTAATCCTTAGAGTTAGTACATGCATTCGGTGAATTTGTCCTTCTTGGTATGTTACTCTAGGCAAAGCATAGAGAGCCTCGTTTGGTGTACTTAAAGTTGTTTTATTGGTAAATGATCCCTATTTTTTTTTTTGTTGTTGTGTTTGGTGTCGTTGGTGACACTGGCCTTGGTTATTTGTAGTCGTCGTATTTACATAAAAAATTATTATATTGCATGTTTTAATTTACATAAAGGGTTATACAGCATAAATGTATCTGCCTTTTAGTCTTTTTCTACAGCTTTCCGACGTCTTTTTCCGCTCGTAAAATGTCATTATGTGTGCATAAAATTACATTTAATGGTTGTCTCCTTTTCTTTTTTACATTTTTGTCGGAGGCTGTTAGTTGGTCTAGACGTTGTCTGCTTATGTTTGTTCGCCATTATGTTGCACGATGTGATGGCTTACCTGGTGTAAGATACACCATTAAATTTTGTGAAAAGGGTATTCGAATTTGGTTACGTTATGGAGGCGGCGAGTGTTTCCGTTTCCTACAACGAGAAGTCGAATGTCACATTGGCAGTTTTTAAAGATTTTGCTTTGAAAATTACATTTATAACAAATTTTGGTAATAGCTACTGCGACACTTTGAAATTCGTTTTGGTAGCTAAACTGCTGTTGGCTAATACTTTTATAGTCATTAGCTTTTTGTCAAAACGACGGTTATAGTATAGTGGATATGGAAATAATACCGATTGGTGGAACGGAATTTACTTTACTTTTGGCTTAAAATGCCTCAAATAAAGGTCTCTGATTATATTTTGTTTCAATTTATTGATCTGCTATTCTATTTAAAATTTCGAACGTTTATCCCGTTCGCTACTTTATGGAATCGTTGATACTTCTTTTAAGGAATTGCAGACATTATGACAAAAATATAATTCCTTCAACACTATGTATGGGTATTTACCCATTTATTTTAAAAAGTCGAACTTTTTCATAAAATTTCTCGTATGCTCTTTCTTAGTTACAGAAAGGCATTAGCAACTGCAACTAAGCTTTTCACTTTTAAATTCAACAACGAATAAAATGCTCTTGTGCCCATTTAAATTCGTACTAAAAAACAGTTTTTCTAACACTTAACCGGCTTAAAAAAAATAAGAATTAGTGTACTATAACAAGCTTTCTCTTTCGAGCGCTGCCCTACTCACTGAAAAGACTCATAATTAAGACCATAAAAACTTATATGCAAAAATTTCCACATAGCCAACAACCAGCAGCGACTCTTGAGCTTATTTCCATAGCCAGCCCACACAGTTTTCCTCCATATATTGTACATATAAATTTGCATTTCAGCTTTTAATTTTCCGTGCACACAAACTTTAAAATGCCGTAAACATTTTGCGCACTTAACAACTATTTTCATATTCCGGACTTTTTTCGCACAAAATAAAAGTTACTAGAAGCAAACTCAATGCGAAAGTACAGCAGTGCGCCTAGCTGAAAGAAGGAAAACTGCTATACATGAACCAGAAGCGTAAATTTCCCAAGTGACATAAAAGAAATTCCAGTGCAAAATGTGAGCGGAACAAAAATGTTATATAAAAAAAATAAGTTCTTTTTATTTTTACATTCAAACTGAAAACGACTTTAAACAATTTCCACAATATTTTCATATATATTTTTTCGACGACTACAAAATACCGCAACATTTTCGCGCTCATTTTTATGAGCGCAAAGGTTGCTGAAGGCAAGTGTACGAAAAAAATGTATATATTCGTATAATGCCAGAGAAACAAATAGAAGGCAAGGTACTAAAGTGGAATGTGTGTGCAGCATAAAATGCATAATGTTTTATTTTTTTTTTTATATTTTTTTTTGTATATTACAAAATTTATACATGAGTAAGTTTTTAAAGACTTTGCTGGGGTCGTGCGTGTGCTGAGAGATAGAGCAAAGTAGCGACGAGTCCTTTGAGCAAAACACAAAATCTCATAATGATTGTAGGCACAATGGATAAATTTCCGGGGTCGAAATAACAGGAACAGCAAAGAAATATGCAATAATATTTTGTACTGCAGCATATAAATTTTTTTGTTTGTGCTCCTTTGGCCTATACGTCTTTTCAGCTTTGTGTGAAGTTCTGCCTTCTGTCAAAGGGTTAAAATATGACGTCCAAAGGATAAAAAAGATAATTTTTTGCTAGGGCGTCAGCTACAACTACTGCAATCATTCGCTTCGATACGTTTACACAAATGCTGTCAGTCAAACTGAAATGTTTTGTATACATTTTTGCACTCCTTTTTTATATGCTGTGAAAACGAGTATTTTCAATTTGTTGGAAAGTTTGTACAAAAGTGTAGATGATTTTTACGTGTTCATATAAGAAAGTTCTGTAAAGATCTTCTTACAGGAATTTTGACCATAGCCTACTCTCTTCAATGGTCCAATTGTGCTCAGATAGTTGATGCCACTGAAAACACTCAAGAAAATACATACATATATAACGGCGGAGAAGGGCATTCAAGGTTCAGTTGTATACTTAAAGACAACAATTTCCCTTATTGAGAAAAGGATTCATCGACGTCATCGTCTGGCACACTCACAAATGCTTCAAATGCTTTATGATGACGTTGTCGTGCGTACAATTCCCAACACAAGTTCTCTTTTCTCGCAAAAAGGACGTTAAAATATTTATGACTGCAAAACATTTCACAAAGAAAAAATTTAATTCGAATCGTTTGAATTTCAAGTAGACATCGTGTGCTGTTCGTCTTAAAGATTAGACATAAAACGTTTTAAGCATATTAAAACCGAATGAAAGATTGTTCAAAATATGATGAATTGGCAAGAAATTGAAGAACAAAATTATATTATTATTGTTATAAATCCTTACAAATTCGATCAGATACACCACTCGTTGCTGCTGCGCCGCAATTTATGTTGAGTTGGCACACTGCAGTAACTTTTAACCAATTGCGGATTTAATGTAGCTGCTTGCGCAAGTCATGCCCGTTGGGGGTATTCTTGTATTCTTGCCATTTTATTCAATTGTTTTGTATGTGGATTTTCTCGTTTTGTATGTGTAATAATTGTCACAGACTTTTGCGCTTTGTCAGCCAATTTTGTTGTTGCATGTTGTTAAAATGGAGCAGAGATTTTTTGTACATAGCAGTATTAGCTGCAGTTTGAATTGATGCATGCGTTTGGCTTTCTAGGTTAAGCATTTTAGGTCATTTTTCAAAAAAAAAAAAAAAAAATAAAAATAAATGTTTTTGTTGTCGCCAAGCTTCTGGCTTAGTGCGTTACAGAGTTTGGCTGTTTGCCAAAATTTAATTTAGTGTTTTAAAGTTGTTGGAATTGATTCTATCAACTATTTTATTAAAAAGTTATCGCATTTAGGGTTTGTAGTTTGGTGCGAATCTTTGCAGTAGAATCGAACACTTTGGTCATTTTTATCAGTCCAATGTCAAACAAATTTCCAGCCATTTGCGAAAACACATCAATATTTTAAGAAAAGAAAAAAAAAAACGAATAACTAATGAGACAAGTTTAGTAAAATAAAAGTATACTAAATATTCTTTTTGCCACAAAGACCTTTTTTCTTTTTGTTTGGAAGCATACTTTCATGTACAGCAACGTGATGAATATGTATAGCTATCAATATATCAAAGTATAAGAAAACAGCAACGAAATCGAGACAACTAAAAAATCGCTAAAGCACGAACAAATATGCATTGGCTCCTTCCCCGGAAAAACAGTCTTCTTTCAAGCTATCCCCAAGCTACAACGGCCTATCCTCTATAGAGAGTCAATAAGAAAAGGAACCAAGTTGAAGAACAACTCCAATGCAATTTGCAGAGGCAGAGTAAAAGAAAATAAATGAGAAAGGAAATTTTCTAAAAAAGAAATGAAAAATACCAATAACTTGTGCTTGAGTAGAGTCGAGTCGAGTTGAGTCGAATTGCATGGAGTAGTGGTGGGCGTTGCTGTGACTTCATTATCAACATCATTATGTCTGGCTGCCAGTCAAGAAGCAAAAGCCAGATTCCGTCTGTCTTAACATTTGCTGTCGGCTGCAACCCACGGCCCAAAGACAGCCTACTTGCTTTCTCGTCTCAAGCCGTTTAGTAGCTGCTGCTGCTGCCTGATTTTAGACTGCTTTGCTGCTGCTGTTATTCCAGACAGTGTCAACTGAGTTATTGATGAAAGGATTGACTGCGAAAATCGGAAGTCGAAGGCGTATGGAGTTTTGCGTATTAAAATGTTATGCAGCAGTTGGTCTTTGTCAACTTTATCCCTTTCATTTTCTTTCACCATTTTCCAACAAAGTGCTGTGCTGTTTTAAATAAATTGCAAGGGAAAATGTATGCAAGACACGAAGCAGCGTCAAGTGGCAAATTTTTCTTTATTGTTTTCTTTCAACAGCTTTGGCAGCAGCAGCCGCTTGATTACGAAAGTGTTTGTGTTAAGTGTTTGCTTTAATGAAGCGTGAAACGGCTTCAAAGTGTTGTTGTGGACTGGGACCGTATCGCTGTCAATTTGTTAAATCAACAAACACCGCTGCGTATGCGTAATTTAAATTTAAAAACTGAACATTGCCTATACAAATTGATACAAATCAGCAGAAATAATTAGTTTATGCGTTTGCGCTGCATTTGCGCTAATTGACAGCATTTTAAAATTCGATTGAGTGTTTGCACTCCGCGCGTGACAAAATTTTACCCTGGAACTATTTATTAAATCGTATTTTATGTAATACTGTTTAAATTGTTTTAAACATTTGTAACTTAAATACTAACATGATGAGGATTATTAGCTGAAGTTGAAACAAATGTCTACCTGCTGTTGAATCGTGAAAAATAATTTTTATGTTGTTCACTGATTTCATTATTTTTATTGCGTTCAAGAGCTCGATTTGTATTGGTGCGTGTTTCAAAAAAAGTAAGCTTCCTGTAAAAGTATCCTTCCTACAAGTTCATATACAAAAATCGATTGAGTTTAAAACTAAAGTAAAACATTGAAACAGTAAAATGGTTTAGCGTAAATTTCTTTATTTCTTACCCCAACAAATACCAATGAACACTAAACTAATACGAATGTGCATTTTCTTATTGTATGTAGTTATACTTGTAGATATTCGAGTAGTATATAGTACGTGGTTGCAACTTCCGCTTACGGTGCTGCATTCAGTTTGTGTCTGTCTGTCGCTCTTCATAAGTAATCGAATATGTTGCAGAAGGAATCGAATGCGCATAGTTGGCAGTATTTGTGCCTTTCTCGGAGTTCTTTCTTCTATGCTTTCTTTGGGTCTGTGTCTTTCTGGCGTTCGTTCGTTCATTGCCTTCTCGACAAGCACGAAGACATTTTATCCTTTGATCCTTTTTATTCTTGCAACCGCAGCTGGTGTTGGCTTTCTTACACATACATATATGCTCCTATATATATATATATGTATATATATTGTGTATAGACAAACTACTTGGGCAGAAAACGTTCACTAACCGCAATGTCGATGACGTTGTCGTTCTCGACTTCTTGGTGAACTTGCAACTAAAGCAAAAAGTGTTTTATTTTATAGTGCTATATATGCACAGAATTGGTTTTCAGTTGCACCACCACCGAAAAAATAAGAGGGTTAAAAAACAAGTTCAAGAAGTTCTTAACTCGTCTACCTAGTTGGCTGTTGCAAGTATTGTGTTTGTGTTTGTAGCTATTTGAACCTGAAAAATTGGGTTGAAAATATAAAAGTATTTTTTTTTGAAGACTCAATATGAAATATTGCTTTAGTTTTCTTGCGGCAACATAGCACACATGTGACTCGCTTAAAAGTTTCCGATGCGTTTCAATTAGGCAACTTGATTAGTTTCAGTTGTAGAGCTAATTACTAGATACAAGCTTAATGATGAGCAGCCACAGTAAATTGTCACTCAATTATGCAAAATGCATAATTATGCTCTTACGAGTGCAAGAGCTGATACGAAGTTTCCACAACATTTGAAAAATTTTTATATTGGGCTATGCGATATATTAATTTACATCCTTATCGTAAGAGTATAGAATACTTTCTAAAGTCCAAATTAGTAGTCAGTGTTCGATAACTAAAGTCTTAAATTTTTTACATATCTCAATATTTCTAAAAATCTTATGGACCCCAATTTAGGTGTGTAAATTGGAGTATGTTCCTTGTGGCATTAGAACTTTTGAATCATATCTTATAACTTTGGCTTTTATTATGTAAGATTGTATACCACTTCTGCATGTTGTCTGGTTAGTTTTCTGTTGTCTCCATCTGAGTACTTGTCTGTCTTAATTTACATGGAAAAGTGCAGCAGCACTCGGCATGTTTCATGCGTTTGACGATTATATCATGAGATAATGTTTGCGGCGCCAGTAAATGTGTATGTCTGCCGGATTCGTGCGGTGCTTAAAGGACATATATATATGTTTACGTACAACGCCTTTCGTTTAGTCGCACAGTGTTCGTGAGAATGCCAAATAAGCAACACCCTCCAAAAATTAAATGTCCAAGGAAAATCTATTGCAACAAAGCCAGCCACTAAGTGCTTCGTGGTAAATGAACGACTGCAATGTGTTGACAAGCGAAGTGAGACTCGTAAATGTGCTAAGAAAAGCCGCATTTTGATGTTTTGCTTTCATCCAGCGATTAGTCAGTAGGCTTGAGTTGAATGAAATTGGAAAGTTTGTGCAATTTCATTTCTCATTGATCGAAATTCTAATATATGCGTGGACCGAATTTTATATTCGTTGACTATTTCGATTTAAGCACATGCTTCAGTATCGCCGTTTATGCTTCTACTCCTTTTATTCGTACAAACAATTTAAATGGGCAAACAAACGCATTTCGTATTTCTAATACTCATTCCTATACCCCCAAAGCGTGCTACTCCATAGCTTACAAAATCCATTAGTTCAAATTTAGAGACTACATGGTACAACTTTAAATCGATTGTGAAATGAAAAAAGTGCTACTGCAGCGAAATCACATTTTCTGACATAACAAACAAGAAGAAGAGCGACAAAACAGCAGTGGAGCGACTAAACCCCAAGCGAGCAAAAGGCGAAGAGTAAACGAATTCTAAAAAAAAAGAATTACGAACGATATAACAAACAGTGAAAATAAAATAGAAATTCAATTTTGAAACAAACAATGGCGACAGCGCCAACGGAAGACGACAACGCCATCAGTATTAAGGATAAGAGTATAGAAAGTAGAGGGCAGAGCCTGAAGCGAAGGAGATGCGATTGTTGGCGACATCACGCACGCTGGCTGCGCCAACACCAGATACAACGCGAACGAATCAACTTTACATGGTAGAACGAAAGCGTATGCAGGATATATGAAGGCACGAATGAATATCGACAAATACGACGATAACAACAACAACAAAATAAAATCAGAAATGGCATAAAACGTAGAAAGAGTAGATGGGCGGGGGCGGTAGTGTGCATGATGAGTTGGCGTCGTCGTCAAACACACGTTGAACTGCAACTTGAGTTGGAGTTGATTGTTAGCTTGGTATGATAAAAAAGAGGAGTGGACTCTCTAGTTGAGTGTGAAGGACAACATCAATACATATGTTGAACGAATCAAGGCGTTTAGGTGTACCAGTAGCTGCGCCTATGAATGAAAGATACTGCGTGGGTGGTTTAAATTGTTTTAAACTTATATACAAAAAATTTGTATCCCAAAGTCAGCGGACTGATGAGGGAGCTTAAGTCGAAACAATTGTCTACTTAGCTCAGCAATATTTTAAACAAACATTTTTTATACTGTTTTCTCTGATTTAAAAAATATATGCACTGCTGTTGCATAATAATTGAGGGTACACACGATGCTGAATGGCAAAAATTTGAGTGCAACTATGGTAAAACTTCTTTGAAAATCATATAATTTGTAAGGATCAGCCTTTTTCGTTACTTTTGAAATGGCCTAAATCTTTTGAAACCACCTTCGGTTAGTTAAGCCTACAACCACGTGGTAGTAGTAGTGCTAGGCAATGTAAAGTTGAACATAAAATTCCTGTTGCTGCTTCAAGTTGCATGCAACACTGCAACGAAGAACAAGAACAAAGTAAGAAACAAAAATTACTGTCTCCATAAAAAATGAGTCCTTGCACGAGAAGCCGAGCTTGAGACTTGCATGGCGTTAATTTTGTTTGCTGCTGCTACGCGCGTGTGCTGCATGGCAACAGAGTGTAGCATACACTAAGGCGCACATATTTGAAAAACTCCAAGAATCCTGGCCCGTCAGCAAGCTGACGCCGACTTTTTCGTTTCTGTTGTGCTTTTTGGCGGCGTCTTGTATTCAAAGGAATTACACACACACACAAACTAACATAGAAGAGTGTGTTTGCCATAAAAGCACAAACAGCAAGCAAAAAAAATGTATATTCCGCGTGGGGTGTTCCATTACAGCAACTACAAACGAAACAATTTTTTTTTCGGGGTGACTTTAATATAAGAGCAAAAATGAACAAAACTATAAAATATATATGTGTATAGTTGCCAAGTTTGTTTTTTCGCTATCCCCCTCTTCGAAGGGTGCAAGTTAAACAGATTTTCCGTTTGACGTTGCCTTGAATGAGTCATCGTGGAGCGAAAAGATGACGAAATCAAAGAAAAATGTGCTTGTTTTGTTAAAAAAAAAAAAAAACATTTAAGGCTTTGTGGGGCTCTTATAGTGTGGAGCACAGCACGCGGCAGGAAATGTTTGCAAATATTATTGCTACATGTAAATTTTATGCGTTTATGTATGTAGTTTTGCTTTTTGCGGTCTTTTTTTTCGCTTGCAACAGCTGCACGTGGTGCTAATCAGCAGCGCACTCACCGAAGCGAAATGTTGTTGAAGTAAAGAATTAAATATTGCCTGACTTGGCATTGCATGTGTCGCCATTGTCGCCGTCATATTGTTGTTGCATATACGCCCAATTAAGTGTGTACAAGTCTGTATAAATAAGTGATGATGAGGGCAATTTGGGGTTAAAAAACGGTTGCACTTTAGAGAGTAGATAACAATGAGGAAATTATGAAGTTAAAACGAATTCTAGTTAGATAACAATTTCTATACACCGTCTCTATAGGGTAAATAGATTTATGCATTTTAAAGTAATAATAGTAATATATTAAATTTTGGACGATTAAAACAAATACCATGACTTCATAAATGTCCAAATCGAATGGAATCTGTGAGTAGTCCTTACCGAGGGCTTCTTTAATTCACATGTGGCTTTTTCTAAGGGGTTAATAAAGTGTCAACTCAAACTTCATTAACTAAAATAGAGAAATCTCATTAATAAACAAATCTTTTTCTCCCTTAATCCTTCAATTATTTTTATTTGGCTCCCTTTCTTTCAAACTTTTTCGAAGTTTGTAGTCAATAGTGAGCAACACACAACACTTGGCAAATTTTTTGCTACCACCTTCTTTGCGACTTCATATCCAACTAAGCAAAATATTTAATGCCCACCCAAGTCCAGAGATGCAAAAGCAATCAACCACCCCATACTATCAAATATTAAATTCAATGCAAAGACGTTGCCTATGACAAAGACACACATATGGGGACATAAATAATGTCCTTCAACTGAAACTGTATTCTAGGGCTGACTTGATTCTTATGAAGCAAAAGCATGTGAGTGAATATGGAAAATGGAGATTATGATCAGAACGCTTCATTATTCTGCGTCTTGTCCTGCTTGGTCGTTCGCTTTTCATTTATTGTTTCTATGCACATTTAATGACGGCCCCAGAGTGCAGCTTTGCAGTTTATTGAACTTTTATCTTTTTTTTTTCGTTGTAAAATTAAAATTTTATTTTCTACTACATGGAGTGTGTGCGAGTAGGACAAGTAGATAGTAAAAATGAAAACAAAAGCGCGCTCAGCCCACTTATTTCAATGCACATCAGCGTCCGTATATGGTAAAGTGCCTTAAGTGCAGTTTTCCATTTCCGAGAAGTGCAATGAAATGAAATCAGCTTTTTAGTGCGCCATAATAAGGAATCATAGAAAACTTCGTCAGAACATCGAGTGGAGTTGTTTCAAATAATAATAGTTTTATAATTCTTTGTAAATATAGAAAAGTGCAATTGCTTTGTTTTTGAGTTCACTGTTCAGGATCTTTTAAAGGAAATGAAAAGTGTCGACGAGCAAGTAAATCAAAATCGTTTTAGTCGATTGGTAAACGAATATTTGCAACAATTGTGAAATAGAGTACTTGACACTTTATGAAATGAATTAAGAGTGAATACAGAATGTATTGACTAAAGTGCGGCGTTGAAGGTAAATTTAAATAAACTAAATGAAGGCTTTATTAAATGTCAACAAAGAGTTGGGGGAATTCTTGGAACATATTTTTAATATTGCAAATTACCTAACGTAATATACGTTAGAACGTTATACAAATATGTATTTGTAAAATATTCAATGAAATCATGCAAGTAAATGTTAGAACTCCATAAGCAAACGTATGAACGGTTGCCTCCTCCATTACGAATAAATATTAGAGTTGTAATTTATGAAATTTTATATCTTCTATTCTAATAATATACATAAAACTTCTTCTCATTCCAGGTAAGTTCAATATTCCATTTATCAAGCGCACACAATATAAACTTCAACTGCAAAGAGTGAGTAATATACAGCAAAAACAACAAGTGCCATAATAATATTTCACCCAATTTATTTGACACTTTACGATTTAATTGTATGAAAAATAGTTTAGATTACCACAATTATAAATTTTTTCTATTTTGCTTGTGCTCCTCGACACACAAAACATTATATAACATGTGGATGTGACTAGCACTCTCGGCTGGAGGAACATTGTGGTTGAAGTGAAAACGCTTATGACACATACTCGTGGCAAGCAAAATTCTACAAAATACAAAACTCCTAAATAAACGAATGACCAAACAAACAACCATCCAGCCGACCGAACGACCAGCAAAACTAAACAATATCCTAGCAGGATATGAGTAAGAAATATACAATATTCAAAATGTGTGCGTGTATGAACAGTTCCCGCTAGTAAGAAAAGAAATATACCATGCCATGCCACCCATCTACAAGCAGACTCACGCTGCTGCACATGACAATCAGATGGAGAAACGACAAGCAGCGAGCTGACGCCAAACACTACTCATACCTTGCGCTATTGTTCGACAATTCGTGTCTGTCTGTCCGAGAAGGATCGACCGAGCAAGCGACCGGGCGTCCATTTATTCATAGTCGGCATAATTTTCACAACGGCACAGCGGACATGGTTTCCCTCTTCTAGCTAGGCAGTATATCCTTTTGTGATTCATCGTTGACGCCGCCATTACCATACTCCTTCAGTACAGTGTACAGACAACGATAACGATGAGTCCTTCAGTAGACTAGCCTAGCTCACTAGCCGCTGCTGCTGGTGCTCCGGTTTGTAGAGTAGTCAGAGTCACTTCTCTCCAATGCATGCGGTTAGTTTGTTGGCGCCGTTCTGGTATTTAAATTGCCGCTCTACAGTCATCGTCAACATCGACGCCAGTGCCGCCTCAATTGCCGCCAACACCATACTCCAGTTGTACAATATTTTTTCTGCACGAACTCAAACCGAACACATTGTCGTTGTGCGCTCTTTCACATTTACTCGCTCTCTCTCTCTGCAGAATTTATTGCTTTTCATTTTTCATATATCGAAATATTTATATAGGCTTTTTGAGTGTTTTTCGTATTTTTGAGATCTGTCTAATTTAATAACCATTATTTTTTTATTTCGGTCCGACACTCATATGTTCGAAATTATTGCTTTCGAAGTTTTGTTTTTTTATATTTTGAGAGATAGAGTCTGAGACCGATGTTGGAGAGAGTCACATCTGTTTTTGTAGCAATTCATGTATTTGTATGTGTTTTGGCAGATTGAGTGATTTTGATTTCCACTCCTGTTGCGTTAAGACTCAGATTTCAAACTGAGTTTAAGTAAGAGCGTTGCCAGCATTAAAATTGATTAAGCCACAATCAAATGGAAATTAAGCAAAGAACGTTGGAAGTAAAAACGTGAAATTTCAAATATAACTTCAATGTTAGTATAACCTTATCTGGGGAGCTTAAATACTTTTCACACTTGCCCTTTGGTCCCTTCAAGTTTCCTTGAGTTTTATATTTTTAAAAACTTGCTTAGCTTTATCTGTGAAATATTCGGAATTGGTGGAATTTCAACTCAAGACGTTTGGGGTGTCGGCCAGTAAACTAGACAGAAGAGCTATGCAGGGCACAAATCGTTACTAATGTGTCATAAAATATATTTACCAGTTATTATTCCACCATTAAATGATTGTTTACACAGAATCCAGTTTTACAAGGCAGTCTTCTAGAACCCATTATAAATTTTCCATTTGCTCATTAATTTTAGCTGATGTCATATCTCTCATTCTTTGAAAGTTCGTGTAATATTTGCTTTCCTAACTAGTGTTGTATAATGCTCAAACTAAATCATTTGTCTCAAAAATTATATTGTTTAACCTTTGGAAACCAATACACATGTATGTAAGGTATTTTGTTTTCGAATATTATGAAACGAGCCGGCTTTTTGCACTACCAAACTGAGCTGTGTTGTGATAGTAGGGGAATGGTATCGCTGCTGAATTAACGTCAACCCCACACAACCCACTGTGCAAATAAACACGACTAAAATTCTCTTGAGTCTCATTCTAAAGACCAGGTTTGTGCGCATGTACAGTTTCGAAACTTTCGAAAGCGAGTTCAAAATTTTTACAGTATTCAAAGAAAGGAGTTTGTGGATGAGCGAGAATGCGCTAAACGAGTGTAGTTTTATAAGGAACTTATCTATTAAAAAATATCGACAAAATAAATTTTGCTATATTTTAGAGGTTTTATTGAGTTAATATGTATTTAGATTAATACCAGATTTCATAAAAAAAAAAATGATTTTTCGGTTGATCTTTATTTATTTTGGCACATTTATTTATGAAATTTGCGAAATCACTTTGAAACGGTTCTATTATAAATTCGTATTTTCAATGTCACATGAACTCAAACCGCAAAATATTTCTTTAAGTAAAAAACACGTTTTTTTTCGAGACTAATTACGAAGAATATATAGGAAAAACAGGAATGAATAATTTAAAGATGGAAAAACATTTTTTTTTTTTTTTTCATAAAAATTAACAAAATAGTTTAAAATGAGGATAAACATTGATTTGTTTTTCAGTAAATGGTAATGAGTTCGAGAAAGTTCTGAACTAGCGCTTGTAAAAAATAATTCGCACATCTCTACGGTATACTCTCTCTCTCTCTCTCTTCTCTATTAAAAATGGTTCTCAAAATGCTGTTCCTAGCAATCTGCTTTTCTCTTTCATACTGTTTGGGGGTGTCTGTGCACTTGCTTTAGTCGATGTAATGTCGTAGCTCGCGCCCCAACCAAAATGTCAGTTTGTACAATGTCCTTACGTTTCATGTCCTTGCAACAACGTCGCTGTTGGCTTTGACGCCGCTCTGCTGCTTGCTAAAAAATTAACGTCGGCATAATTTAGTTTGTCTTTGTCGTTCGTTGCGGTTGTTACGTTCACTCTCTCGTCGACATTTCTTCACACACAACAACACAGAGAACAGGATCTTTGCTGTGCTTTATACTTTGACATTGTCGTAAATCAGATACTAAACCTGAACTGTTTAGTGTTAAATCAAATTCAACAAAGGACTAAATCCCAAAAATAAATTCAATCTGACAAACTAAGAGCAACGATTTCTTCGCACAGAAGCAGAGTGGTTGACCAAAATTTAGACTGTCGCAAAGCGTAAAAGAAGCCGTCAGTTTTTTATACATCAAAGTGAACCCATCCAAAAACCGAAAAAGTTTTACAATAAAATAAATCTAAAATAATCGAATCAAAGCAAATAATCAAAGCATTTCTTCGAAATAAATCAAACAAATCTACATGCATATTTAAAAATTTAGTTCAATTGAAACAAACATATCTTTAATCCGAGAAATATAGCAAACAAGTGTGTTTTTAGTGTTTAGTGGTATTCAATTCAAAGAGAAAATCCAGTATCCATACTATAAACAAGGCATTCTACGTCAGAGAAGTCACGTGTAAAATCAATAAATTAACTTAAACGTCATCAAAATGCTGATTGGATTAGTACGCGACTCTGTTATGCAGTGCTTCTGCCATACATGCCGGGCACCAATACTGCCAGCTGGTAAGCTTATTCACTTCCAACGATATTCTATGAACAATTGGAATGAAGAACACTTGGCAACAATTGCGGCTTTCCACTAATAATCAAGGCGAAAGTAATTTAAATTAATTTCATGTTCAAGTCTGCCTTTTGTAGTTTATTGTAGTTATTTAAATTTTGCTAGCTGCAGTGTATCATTTGTTACTTTCAGTCAGGCAGGATACGACTATTGTATATAGATAGTATGACTTAACTGACTGGTTGTTTTGAAGGTCGTATTGCACATTAAGTGTCAAAGTTTGTGTGTGTTTTATATAGTTTTTGTTTGATTTTACTTTAAAATAATTTCTTGGCAAGATGTGCTGTTGTATACTCTGAGGGTGACTTCCGAAGTTCACCTTGACTGCATTGTACAAGTTTCTTGTCATGCTTCCGTAGTTTGATCCTGTTTCCTGTCTTTTGGCTTTAGTTGTTGTCAAAATGTTTTCAAGCTTGCTTCTTGTTGCCATATGGAAGTCGTTAAGCATTATTTGCATTTATCTTTAGAAGCTATTTTGTAGTACTTAAATGCTTGTACGGAATTGACATATGAAAAAACAAATTACAACATCTTGACGCTCATGGGTAAACAGTCCATAAAAAGCCGAGTCAAAATTCTGGCTATGAATGTCTGCCTTTCCTTGGCAGTTTTTTCTTAGCGGTCCAGATTAGCGGCAGAACGGAACTAGATAACATCGAACTTAAAATAATTGTTAATAACTTTATATAATATGGGAACCATACAATCTCCATTTGAAACAAGTCTCTATCATCTAATACGAATACTTCACATTTTCGATTGTTTCTTTACTTCATTTTTCATTTAATTAATTCGCATTTTATCGAAATTAAATTCGAAGAATCTCGTTACCTGTCCTTAGCATTGAAGTTAGTAAAAAATAAATATAAAATTTCACGAGACTTTTAACCTAATGAAGTGGTAGCTCGTTTGAATGCCAAATAAAGAGCAGAATAATCATAAAAAAACGAAATGGCAAATGGTGTCTTAGGAATTTTTTTTTATGTTTTTCATTTAAGTATTAGGTTTTTTATTTATTCAGCAACAAATTGTGGTGCGCAGTAAAAGCGAAGCCACCATTCGAGCGAGCGCTAAATGGAATACCAAAGCTTTTTCGATTGCAATTTCGCAAAGGAAATCTAATTTTGCAACATGGAAAGCGAGCAGAAATTGCTGAGCCGCACACAAGCATACGAATACAGTGAGGGAGATAGAAATGAATCGGAATAAAATTATATAAAGGGGCGTACAAACCAATGTAATATACAGAGGTTGAACAGAAATGTGTTAAGTTAAATAAAAATTAAATTATTCAACATTGTTCGAATGCGACTCCCTAACTACTCATGAATACTTACAGTATCAACTCTAGTTTGTTAGTAGTATTGTTAAAACTTAATTAAAATAAATAAATTTAATAAACAATAGCGGCCTCTTGCGTATTCAAACACATTTCATTTTATTTTAATAAACCTAAAATTCATAGCTTGAAAGATTACCTTAAACCAAACTTAATTTTTGTAGATGCTGTGGAATTTCGGAACCATTAGTTGCTATCCCATTCAGTCTCAATTCTTTTCATACCAACCTCGTACTAGCACACAAAAGCGACAATTAGTATCTGCTTTGAGTCAACAACCACTACAAAAATATATGAAAGAACATTTTTAAAATATCAAGCAAATAGCTAACCTTGAATCGTTGATTTGAACATTTGTTCTGTGTGAATCGTGCACCGCATTGGGAGTTGCGAGCAGAGCACAAATGCAATTAAAGGTTTTGCGAGAACTTTTACAAAATAACGATGATGGCGTGCAATTAACAGCAAGCACTGCTAAAGGCTACTGATGACGTTGACTATGACTATTGTAGAGATCCATGCAATCTACTCCCACAACAATTATAGACAAGCAATCGAACTAATTTCCTTTGGCAATACTAGCAGTCGTCGAAAGAAAATTGTTTATCCAAAGCGCGTTACTCCTAGCTAATGCGCACAAAAGTGGGCAACACAATTTGTATGCATAACTAGCGAAATTCGCCAAACAATTGATGTGACTTGCATAATAAGTGCCGAAACACGTTTAATGCAATTCGTTTTGATTGTGCGCCAGCAGCCATTCAACTCACACTTGTCAATAAATCAATAAAATTCGAAGAAAAACTTGAGCATAATATTGCGCAATCATGCGAGCTATGTGCACGATTATGTGATTTTAATAGCCATAAACGACGACGTCGACCGACTTGCTAGGTATAATAATAAATAGCAAACCGACGCAGAATGAGCAATATAAATATTCTACTACAAAGAATGAATCGATACAAGCGTATATACTCGAACATGAGCAACTATCACAATGGGCATTGTTTGCATTGAAAAAGTATTGCCAATTGGAATCAATTGAATTGAATGGCTGAATGAATGAGTTGTAAGAAGTTCCATATCTGACAAGCAAATGTACAAAAGTCGACAGACTGACAAAAGATACTCAAACAAACTGACCAAAGTCAATAAACACGTTTAGCTGTTATAAATCTTGATGGATGTAATATTTCACTGCATACTTTCTGGCGTATAAATTAAATTTAGACACATTTTGCTTTATGTGCTCGGTTAAGTTGCTCCTACGTACCATTTGTGTGGAGGGCATTCGCAATGGCATGTTTTATTTTATTGGATTTTTTTTTTTTTGGCCCCTCCGTCGTTTTACTGTTCAGGCTTGTTTGTTTCGTAGCATGACTCATAGGATCGGCGCCAGAGTTCTATGCGCCACATGTGCCCACACGCCACGCTGAGTATTAAAATAGCAAAGCCGGCAAACAACTGAACTATGTAAGTATGAGCGCATAAATTTTCTCATGCGAATGCGAATGTTATACAATAATAAAAAACAACAAAGCCGGCAAGGCAAACAAATGAAATGTTAAATTGTTATTGGCTATTTCGAGACGCTTAAGTTGTAGTAAGACGCATTAATTTTGGCAGAGATGGCGGCCGCGATGCATTGATGTAAGCGCAAAGTACTAAAATCGATTTTTTTCCTACGTTATCTATTTTTTCTCCGGTATGAATCACATAGCAGGTATCTGAAAAAAAGAACAGAAATGACCACTAGCTCCCTCTCTCTAACTCTCTTTCTCTATGAAATACGAACATTTCTTTATCCATAAAAGATAATTTTATCTGCATTAAAGAGGTACATTTCTTTCTGCTAAGCAATGACACAAGATGTTTCTTTTGACTGCCCTCTCCGCTAGCCCTTTCTAGTTCATGCTTTACACTGAAAACTTATATTATCTCTAGAAACCATTACTGTAAAATGTTAAATTCAAATTAATCATAAATATTCATAATTTGTATAATTTTCAATTTATTACCTAAGAGGTGCTAGCTAGCACACTTAATACATATTTATATAATATTATTATCACTTTTCGACAAATTGACGAGCCCATCAATTTAATTCAGCAACTAAAATATGTACAACATTCAACACCAATCATTTCAATTAAACGATTAGGACTCTACAACATGACCGCAAAAATCTCATTAATAAGCATACATCACATTGTCATTATCTTTAGATATTGTATGCTTGTAGTAAAGGCCTTTACATAAATAAGAACAAAGACCCGAGGCAAAAATCAATTAAGACAAATTGCAAAACGTACATATTTCGTGCATATAAATACATACTACATAGGCATATGTAATGAAGCGAATACGAGCGGTGACTACAAACCCTCCTGTTCTGTACAATGTTCCGACATGGTTTGCTGTTGGAAATCACTGTTGAATTTACAACAATTTGGTGTATGTAGCCAAAAGTCTTATGATGGATTAGTTTTATGATAATGTCTTCCGTACTTCCAAAAACAACATGCACGCCTGTTTAACCGCAATGTGTGTGTTTGCGAATGCTATGTATGCATTATGTGGAACAAATGACAGAAAACTAAATACGCGTGGATACGTGTTTGCGAAGCTTCGTGGGTTGCTCCAAACGTCTGTAATTTCTTGTTCTTCGTTGTATTTCTGCCTAAACAAAGGAAAATCAATTTCTTGTTTCTTTTCTTAGTTCATTTAGTCTATGTAGTTTCTCTCGATCATCATCGTGCTTTCCCATTGCTTGTGGTTTAAACAGAAAAATTTACTAAAACTTCAGAAACAAGCATTCATTACAAAAACTTGTCCGACTTTATGTTACGAAATTTTTACTTATAACAGAGCCCTCGAAAACATCTTTACACAGTGTTGTATGCAAAACCTGACATATAAAGCGAGCGAATAGAATAAAAGTTGCGTAGAAAAATTACAAGAGTAAAAAAAAGATGAATACAGAGAGACAAAGTTCGGCTGGGAAATTAACTATGCGTGTGCTTCATTAAGAAAATGTCCTTGAGCCGGCTGACTTGCTTATGATGGTGCTTTTTTATGTATGTTTGTCTGCAACACATTTATTATCCGACGTTAATATGATAGTCTAAGCTTTATATACCACTTGTTTACCGAATGCGTCAAAACTCATACTGTCATTCAGTCAGTTACTCATTCTGTCAGGTTGGTTGATGCTTTACTTGCGTGTGGTAACAAAAAAAGAAAAAATAATCGTCGTCTTTTAGGCGCCATTCGTGGCGTTTACACTATGACTTTTACCGTTTCGCCTATTAACTTGATTGTATAAATCGACACGTTCCTATTTCATGTGGCGTAGTTTGTCCTTCACCGGTCTCTTTCTGCTTTAGATGGTGTTATCCACAAATCAAAGTATACTCTACACTTTCTCTCTTTTTCTTTTACAATTAACACACACACATTCTACCATTGATGATTCACCATTATTTGTTGCAAGGCCCGTAAAATTTTTACCACTACTTAGTTTTCTAGTGTTGGTAGTGTTGGAAACCGATGCGTGTTCATTAATATTGTGCAAATTACTGCGGCGGAAATTGTGCGCAGCGATTTTTTCTTTTTCTATTTTTATTCATTTGTTAAAGCTTGTAGATGTAGCGGTAAAAATGTAGAAGAAAATCGTTGAAATATGGAATAAATTACATTTTAATGTACAAAATTATTCTTAGTTAAAAATGTTGATATTCATGGCTTCCACACAACAATTAATCAGTCTTAAAATATGAAAAGTTTCTGCAAATTTATCTTGCATGACAATCTGTTGACAACCAGAAGTAGTGTTGGCAAACGGTTAAACAATATATATTTATAATTGCAAAAAAACACGCGATTTCATAAAAATAATTTTATAAAAAATATTCGTTAAGAAAAAAAACATTTTCACTTCTCAAAACAGTAAATACGAATCTGTTGTTCTTGTCAAGTTACTTTTTGACAAACTTTACGTTTTAATCAACACTGGCTAAATGTAAGCCGCAAGATTTTACTTACACATGTTGGCAGCAGCTCCATATGGTTTTATTTCCGGTAAAACGGGAACAGCATAAGTACTAACTCATACGATTTTTTTTTTTTTTTGTTGTTTATTTTCGGGTTTTCAACAACTGTCAGTCATAAATAATGAAAGGAACACTGACTGACTGAAACTGTCAGTTTTTCAAGCTTTTCGAAAACGACAAAAACGACTAACTGCCGCCCAGTGGCGTCTCCTGTGTATATTTTGTGTTATTTACGCAAAAGCGAATTTACTCGAAATAAAATGCTGTGAAAAATCTCTATAATAAACTTGCCTTCAAGCCACATGTTGCCTGCATTGAATTTGCTTTCCAGCCCCATCTGGTGGCTGTCACATGCACGTAAGGCACCGAAAATACTATATTTTGTATGAATTGCGCAAAAATTCGTTGCTGCAGGCGTAAGAGAAAAGTTTAATCAAAACGAGATTAAAGGAAATGTGTAGTTAAAAGTTTCTGGCAGGTCTTTCTTCTGTGGTATTACATATTATGAAATAAAAGCTGGAAAATTTGGCTTCAATTGTTGGTATGCCGCAAGCTTTTCAATTTGAATATTTTCCATATGAATGCATATTTGTGGAGGCACAAATTTTAATTTGCAAATAGCTAACACTCTTCTAAATATCAATTCGGCACATTTTAATTATAGTGCAACTGTCTAAACCTGGTTTATTGGTACCTGACAAACTTAAACTTTGCGCTATACTGGAGCTTAGCATTTAGTTTTTAGGCCCTGTACCGAAAGTACAAGAGCCTATTGGTTTTGTGCAAATGTATGTAACAGGTAGAAATAATGCTCGGAGACCCCCAAAGTTACACCCATTATGGTCAGGAGTGATAGAACAGTCGATATAGACATTTCCGTCCATCCGTCTGTATGAACGAGAGGATCTCGGAAAGGGTAATCGGTAGAGACTTCGTGTTTTTTTGCATTCGACTAGAACTGCTCCGGAACTTCACAAGTTTAATTATTTTTGTATTTGCAACTGAATTGGTCATAAGCTCGGGAAAGTCAGTAACGCCCGACTGTAATTTCCTTACTTGTTTATAAGTAAACTATTCTGCCTTTTTTTTTATTAATTCTGTATAGAAATGTGGCATATTGAATGTAGAAACGTTTTGGGTAGATTTGTAAACTATGCCTAATGCACCTAACTATTGTAACACAGCGGTTAAGCTTCTGATAGATAACATTCAGCTTTGTGCTAAATCGTTGCTAATACTCGTACATTAAATAAAACTAATAACGCTTAGAGACCGCAAGTCTTTAGCTTAATTTCAACACATTTACGTGACGCATGATGAGTACGAAATGTACGTCTATAACTTAGCAATGAGCCACGTGAGTAACATATGTTGCCTGCAGGCTTTCCACGTATAATAACTCAAACTCGAAGTTTTGATGAGTTGGTTTTCCGACTGGCAGTCATCTTTCTCTGTAACTGTTTGCCGTTTACTTGTAGAACTATTTGAACTTCGAGGTTTTTCACTCCACTTCCAACACAAATGTCACGTAGCAGCGACATTTTTTCATATTATATGTACATACAGACAATCGTAAGGAAGAGTTTCCCCTACTATTTTTGTTGCTTTTTCCACGGCATGGTTATCTTGGGGTCAGGGACATGAGTTTTGCTTAAATTTAGGATTCTCTGTCAATGTATATTTTTTTTTTTTTTTGCTGTGCATCACATTTATTTTTCTTGTCTCAGCATTTCACTCACGTAACAGACGCATACATAACATTATTTAATTTGTATACTTCTACTATGGAAATATATGTCGGAAAAGCTGAGTATTTTCAGCAATGACAATAACAATGATTTAATGGACTTGCATATTATGCTGTCTGTCGGTCGTTTATCTGATGTTTTCCACCAAAACGTATATCAGTTTATATTGTGAGTAAAATAGTATCTCACCGCTGATTGTTTAAATGACTTAAGCCGCACCAATTTCCCAAACAATTTTTAATGCATTGCAGTGATATGCTGGGGCAAACTTGAATGATGTATGTATGTAAATGTTTGGCATTGCTAGACACAGCGAAAATTACGACGACGACGACGACTGATGATGATGGTGATGACTTTCGTGATATCTGAACTGAGCCACTGCATAGTATGTATGGCAAGCGGGTCTGATGACAGGCACCAATATCGCTGAACGCAGTTCTCATTGTATTTACTGTCGAAGTCTGTCTGCAAAAGATAAAATAAATACAGTAGCTCTTGTGCACTTATACAACGAGTCGTATGTATTTGTTCTTGTTTCATCACGGTTTTGTGCCCCAATTGAAGGTTGAATGACAGTCTCACTGACTTTCTGGGTAGGCGACTGTGTGAGAGGTGCCATGCATTGTACTTTGCACGGCAGTTGAAATTTGGTTTTCGCTTTATTTTTGGCATGGTTTTTCATTGTTTATCTTTTCTTAATGGCAGCCAGTTGTGCTGTGCTAAACGATGGCACCACATATGTTTTAAATAATAACATTTTTCATGTTTTGTTTTGTTTTGTTTTTTTTTTTTTTTTGTTTCTAAACAAAGAAATATGAGAGTGGAGTATCTGCGTTTCAAGTGTGAAGGTTCTTGAGTGTAGAATGGGAACACGTATTTAAATGACCTTACATTGCTTCTTTTAGTTAAAGGCATGCAAATATAAATTCAGTTGAATGCATCTACACTATTCTAAAATACATATTCGTCATAATCAACCTTAGTACGAAAATAATCCATATTTACATCAGGCAATGCTTCACAGAAAGCAAGAAGTTATTGCTTAAAAAGTTGACAGTATTTAGCTGAGTAGTCCTTTAATGTAGTGAAACTGTGATTCCTATAAAACTATTTATCAACATGAACCAATCCCTGCTGTTAGTTGTTTGAACGAAAACTCAAATTCCTGGATCATTTACCCAAGTCAAGTCGACGCACATATATATATACATATTATATATATGTATGTGCAATTTTTTTTTTTTTTTGTGCATAAATCATTTCAATCCGAGAAAAAGAATGTTGGAGAACGAAGAGAAAACAAACAATATGTACGGGATTGTCAATGTCGTTCTATGAGTGTTTGTTGGCGGTTTGTCATACTGCATAAAAAGTCTAGCAAAATAAGTGGAAAAAGCACAAACTAGGAGATGAGTGTAACTAGCGAAGCGCATGAATTATTTAACATTCTTTGTACCCTCTTTTTTATGTAGATCGAAATGATGTGGGTGGTCTAAATAGTCTTCTCAGAAACTATTTTTCAATTGTTTTTAAGCTATTAATGGATTCTGAAAATCTTTCTCAAGTAGGAGTCTTGGCTGACTATTATTTGATTGAAATTAGGAGATCTTTTTGATGAATTTTATGACTTTGTGCTTTAAAATTTGTTTATTTTTTTTTATTGGGAAAGATACAAATGCATTCATATTGACTTAAAACTTAGTAAACTACCCTCCCATAACATAACTGTGATACATATTTGTATATACATAAAAACCTGTTAGTCAAAAACAGAAAAAAAAACTTAATCAAACAGTTAAAATGACATACAGGCAGACAGATTGTTGACTGACTGACTGACTGCAACTGCAACAACAATGACGCAGACGGACGACTCATGATGATGACGATGGCTGATGATGATGATGTGTAGCATAAGTGCCGGCGTTGAGGCAAATATGAGCAACAACAGAAACGGATGAGATTCAGCTCAAACAGAAAATCAACTAACAATCGCCCCACAAAGTGGAAGAACATATTTACACACATGATGTGGTGGAACTAGAGAGTAAAATAGTATAAATGCAATTTACGCGCAGGAATGCGAGAAGAATATGGTATAAAAGTAAAACTAGACAAGAAATAATATTATACATAGAACTATGTTGATTCGCCGCCACAAGGATTGTGCAAATGGCTTTGAATGTCAACTGTGTGTTTTGTGTTGTCGGCTCCGTTCCGTCATCGCATTACCACAATGGTAAAAGTAAAATCATATTATCTATCTCCGACGCCCCAGACGTCAGGCAGAATACATTTGCTTGTTACGTGTATGCGACTGAGTACACGTCCTTTCATGGTTCTTTTTTACTTTGCTTGCGTCCGGTCTGGCTATGCATTTTGCATTGCATACTTTTGGGAGCATTCATTCATTGTTCGCACAGTAGTTTTTCATTTGTTCGTCTCTGAATGCCAAAGAACTACTGAGCACGGCGTAGTAATTTTTCATTTGTGGCAGGGAAATATGTGCTGCATGAATGTATCGCATATACTGGTGTGGATTTTCTTTCTAAGTTATGCGACAATTGGATTTATGGATTATGGATTTTTGCTTGAATTTATTTTTTTAAGTCTGTAAGGTGAGATATTTGACACTTGGGTGGGTAACAAGAAAAGTTGAAAGCGAATTTTGTTTGAAAATGACAAAAAATATGTGTATGTATAGAAAAGCATTAAATAGTCTAGCCAAGCCAGTTCTCTTTCAAAATTTAGTTTTGGCTTAGCGATAACTTTCTTGGTTACAGCTAAAATTCTGCAATCTAAGTGCTGGTCCACTTCATTTTGAGAAAACTAACAAACCATATTAAACTAAAAATTTATCACAAAAACCACTTTGGCAAATCAGTATATAACCATCTTCCTTATTACGACAAGTAAATTAAGTTAAAAATAATAATTCTAAAATATTAATCAGCTTTGAAGATTTACTGCCAAGAAAAAGGCAAAGCGATTTTCTGCATTAATGAGCAGTAATTATAAAATTATGCTTAATTTAGCATAGTGTCAAAGTAGCATTAAGATTTCCTTCGATAATAAATGGTTCGCCTGACAAACACGTTAGAAAGAGAGCAGCCGATGACTTAAACGATTATATATAATGACGACGATGATAATAAGTCAACATAAAACCACTCAAGCTGAAAAGTCATTTAATGAAAATTTGCTATAGCAGCCACAACAATTTGTAGAGTTCATATCGAAAGAAAAGAGCATTGTTAGGTTTAGTTGGTGACAAAAGCAAAAGCAAACCAAAATGAAAACCACATAAGACTTGAGCTTTCCAAACTGATGCGAACTTATGAAGCATAGGATTAGCACTCACACAGCTGTCCAAAAAGTTGACACTCGTCTGCTCGATGTCAAGGCTTGTTGTCACTTCAACGACAGAACAGATAGAAAACACCACACCCAACATCATTATCGACGACATCTTCTTTTCTAAGTCTACTCGTTAACAGCGAAAACTTGTTTGTGGTCAACAGCAACAACAACAGCAGCAGCAGAAGAAATAGCAATTTCAGCAATTTTTCGACCAACCAAATGACGACCAAACTCTTGGTGCAAAAAAAGTCATAAAAACAAATGTTAATTTCTATGGTGGTAGATGATGGTGGAACAGAATCTTGAGTTTCACACACCAGCTTCCAGTTATCTACAGTTGCCAACTACTCTAGTCACGCCTATAACAAGAGCATCGGTGCTCAGGAACATTGTCATCAACGTCGTCACTTGAACGCTCTTTAAAACTTTATTTACAACTGTCATTAAACATCAAAATAATGTCTTCTTGACTTCTGAATGCACGTCTTGACATGGTTGTTGTTCTGGGTGTGTCACGTTGTACAAGTGTCGTCTTTAAGTTGTACATCAACTTTGCTTTCTGACACTCTGCGTTGACTTCTTTGTTGATTTGCATTCCAAGTTTATTATGTAAATTTGCTTAATTGCATATAGCGCGCATGTATGGGAGTGAGGTAAAGTAAAAGCGAATTCGGTTGAAGCTCAGTGCATGTGAACTGAATAATATCACAAAAAAAAAAGTTTTTTGGTTTTGATATACATATATTATACTCCATCATGAAATACTTTTTTTGAAGATGGTTTATTGGAATTATCGATGCAAAGAGTTAATCTTCAAAGTAATATTTATTAGAATCTACACAAATTCTCCGCTGACTCGCCACTGATTTGTTCACCTTGGAATTGGTGGTAATATTTGTGGTTGTTTTTATTTTTGTGTATTCCAATAATAGTTTCGTCACCAACTAGTTCCTCAAACATTGCAACATTTTTATGTATTTTTTTCTTTATCATTTTATTAAAGATATCAAATATTTTGTCCAAGTGAATGACTCTATAATTCAATACACCAAAATACCACAATCAATCAAACATTTGTCGAAATATAAATATTTATTGCAAAATATTTGCATAGAACGGAAGAGTCGCTCTTCTAGCGTCGTCGAATGCCAGGACGCTTACAAAGCGGCGAAAAACCTTTAGTTAAAATGACAAGAACAATAAATCGACTGACTGACTGACTGGATGAGTGACATTTTAAATGAAATCGAATGCGAGAAGCAGAATGCCAATATCGCGACCCTACTAGCTACAAGCTACCATTCAACTAAAGTCGAATCGCACCCTTTCAAACGGTTTCTGTTTGCTTGGCACTACGAAGATTGGAACAACGGCCGCCCAATACGTGTTCAATAAATATTCAATGTTATTGTCAAAGAGCTTTTTATTTTTTGAGTGAGCGTTTGAGTTAACAAAGCGTAGCTACATTTACATAGGTGCGGCAGCAGCAACAAGAATGTACAACACAATGCGACGCCAGGCAAACACACACACAGATACTTGTTAGAATAGGTGAAGAACCCTTCTCTTTTGCACACACATAGCCACAAGGCCAGTCGCTTTCGTCGTCAACGTGTTACAAAAATAAATATGCTAGCTGTATGTAAAATGTTGGACTGCAAAAATAAAAATGAAAAGAGCTAAAAACAAAACACAACAACAATGGCGTCATCTACCATTTTCTACAAACATAGCCAAACACACACATATACTATTTTATAAATGGCAGCTGTTGTCGATACAAATTTTTAAAGCATCTTTTAGGCGCGCGCTTTTAAAAAGAAATTGCGTTTTAATTCGCTTAAAATTGAAGCAAAATCGCTGGAATTTTTGCATTTTTCTTTGTGTTCTGTACGAGTATAATCCGATTTGAATTTTAGTTTTATTTCTTCATTTTTTTTTTCAACTAAAAATTTCAATATTTATAGAAAAATTATGCAAAGCACGAGTGATTACGCGCAAACAAGCTAGTCGCCCATATTGCCCTTGCAACGCCCTAGCAATGGCGTATTTTCTCTAATACTCACATACATGAAGATCCGTTCGTCCATTAGGAGAGAGGTAGTGACAGTGAAAAAAATGAAGGAAAAAATTTCTCAATTTTTTTCATAAATTTATTTTTGCATTCCATTGTATTTTACGGTTGAAATATTTATTTCTGGTAGAAATAGAAATATAAATAGATACAATATGCCTTTTATTATATTTCTAATTTAATAAATAAGTGTTTATAATTATTACAAACTTTATATAATCCCACACATCGCTACTTGTTGCCAATTGTTTTAAAGAATTGTTGTATAAAGATATACTTTATTGATATATTTGTTTTACAATTCTTTTTAATCCACTAATTTGCTTACCTTCTGGATTTTTTATGATACTTAATCAACAGTATCTCGAAGATCTGCGCCCATTAAGAAAAATAATAAAATACGCTCCAAGCAGCCACGACTCTCCAAGAAAGTGAAATTCATAAGTAAGTATTATGACAAAACAAAAAATAGAAAAATATATGAGTTTTATACCAAAATTGCCTTCAAACATGCACCCCTTTGTATTTTAGTTCATTTTTAGTTTATTTTACCAACAATTTTGAGAAAAAAAGTAACAAAAGCCGTTTTAGTTTAACCTTCAAAATTCTTTAAAAAAAAAAAATAATAAAAAAAAAAAAATTGCTGCGTTTGACGTCAATGCCTGCCAAAAAAAAAAAAAAAAATAAAAAAACTCATGAGTAATTTGGCTGTCATGCGCTTCTTTTTTCACAACAGCAAACATCATTGTGCAATAGACAAAGTAGACAACAAAGTCTTTCTTCTTTTTCTGACAACTTAATTGCGCTGTGGTGCTGCCAACTGTCTGCAATACATCGCGTACACTGTTGTCTTCAGACTAATAAAAACAAGAACTTAAGTAGCTACCTATTTACAGGGTGTATTTGAAAAGCATCGAGAAAAAGCTTCGGAATAAAAATTATTTGAAGATATCGCTATAAAACATCAACATATCATTCTTAAGCATATTCACACTTCTTTCAGCAGCGACTATTCCACACTTCGGAAGTTCTTGATAGTTAGAATCTGGAATGTCCTAAATAAGATATATACAGTTTTCAGTCTGGTGAACAGGGGAAAAATGGACGTTTTTAAGCTAATGTTGTACAGTTTTGGTAATCGTGTTGAAACTGTTCTTGGACCGGTATTCGATCACCAAATACCACATCGTTAGGTTTTGAAGCTGAGAGTCAATAAAATATTGCTTCAAATTCTTTTCATATACCCCCTTTGTGTATTCTTAGTTAATGCAATTTAATGGCGCTGCTATTCTCGCGCACACCATTGTCCATTGTCATTATTTCTGCGACGTGTCTTGACTTCTTGCTACTTTCAAGTTTATTGCGTTATAATAAAAATGGCGTCGCACCTAAATAGACACCAGAAAAAAAATATCTGTGAAGTGACCATATAGCAGCATATAACGGTTAAAATAATTATTAACAATGTTCGCATCTTATTAAAATATGAAAAAGTTTTAGATTAACTAATTTTTTCTTTTGTATATTTTAATAATGCACGACTATTCAAAAAATTAAAATTTTACTGCATACGAAACATAATGCAAATTTTGTTAACTGACAAAATCACGTACAGTTAAATTTTAACTGGACTTTGGAAAGCTTCCCGGAGTTATTTAAAATGCTTTAAGTTTAGTTATGCATTGGAATAAAAACTAAGACGTCATTTAAGCAATATTTCTCAGTGGACATTCCAAAAAAAATATGTACGGTCACCTTCACCTTCACGTTGTTAAGTGGTCGATAGGAAAAAAACCATAAAAAGAAGAAGGAATGCCGTACGAAAATATTAGACAAGGTGTAACCGTATGACGAAAGAAAATGGTAGAAATTTGAGTTCAAGAAAGAGAGACAAAATGAAATACAAAACGAAAGCAAGAAAATTCCTAACGGCAAAGTTTTTAACATTTTCCTTGGGTTACTGTATGTGGCAAAGGTAGGCAATGCCGGAGGTGAAACGCATAAAAATGAGTCATACTACGGAATATACTCAAATTTACGTATAGACATACCAATTTTCTTTTCTTTTTTTTTTTTTCTACCTTATTATCAACTGTTCTTGTTGCCACTTTTGTTTTTGTTTCATGAGCTCTCCGGTTTAGCTTTTTGTTTGTAGTTGTCTTTTGTTGTGCTGCGGTGTAATAAAATGTCAAAACCGTCTGGCCGGCGCCATGAAAATTTTTGTTTGTTTTTTTTCCTGTAGACAACGCTCAACATTGCTGGGCAACAACCATACCCATTCACCCACCTGAACTAAATGAATGGTCGCGCTATATCTTTGCAAAAGACGATGACTTTTATAGTGGATTTTATGTGTATATGTTAGTCGGAACGTATTAAATTAATTTGTTATTTAGCTGCTCTTTTTTCATTTCTTTAAATACCTTGCTGCCATTTACAGAGAGAAAAAAGAGAAGTGTTGGTAATCTGATATTATTTTACAACGTTTAGTTAGTGTTGTATGGCTCTTTCGTTCTATGCGGTAAAGACTGCCACACAGTTAATTTTGTAATTTTTTTTGCTTCGTATTTTTGTCGCCTTGATGATGTCGACTACTGCGATGACGACGACGACGACTGCGGTCAAATGTAATTAAAGTTGAGCGCTGGACAAAGGAATCCCATACCCTACGCACAAGACATACCGCGGTGACAGTAATGAAGTTTGGAAAGAACATAGGAAAAGTTTTTGTTTTTTTTTGATTAGCACAGATTTCAAATGCATCAAGTCTTTGTAAAGAATGTAGAGTATTATCATAAAACTAATTAAGAATGAAGTAATTGGTTGTGTTTCAGTTTAGTACTTAAAAACAATACATACTACTCGTAAGTAGGTAAGCGCATTATTGTATTATATTTGTATTGTTCACAACCTTTTTTTGTTATTGTCACGAATAATATTCACGAATATTCAGGACAATGTTTTGTTCTACAATTAGCTGTGATTGTTTACAAAAACTCTATACTACATACATAAAGTTCTTAATGCTCTATACATATATATATGCATATTATGTATTGTCTTAAAGACTTATCTTATTATATTAAATATTAACATCATTTTTATTGTAGTTTTTTTTTTAAACAAATATGCTGTTTTACAGAAAGTATAACAGATACGATTTTATAGTTATTTTTTGTGAATTTTTCATACGCTCTTACATGAATTTGTGCCTTGTTCCTTTTTTGTTGCATTATTTTTTTTTTTATATAATCGCACATAAAATATCTACTTGAGTATATACCCTATATTTTATATTGTTGGGTTCACATCACACTGCTACAAATTTACTTCATTAATATAATTTTTGCCGATGAAAAAAGAGAACCAAAGTATACTAATGACATTTCTGTTTCTTTTTCGCCCATTTGCTGAAATACCAAGTGCTTGCGGTGACACAAAAAAGTGGCAACTATAGTATAAAGGCATATGCTACGTGAAATATCCTTGGAAATGAGCTGCACTCTAGTCAAACTGCAAAGCTAAAGTTTTATGCGCCCTTGTGCAAAACTGTTATTTGGACTAGAGCCAAAAAAAAAAAAAGAAAAAAAATCCAACAAAAAATAGAAAGACTTTCACAGGCAATAAAGATTAATGCGATGCCATTGTCTGTCAGCAGCCATTTTGTCAAGGCAATATTTACTAAAATATTTGCGCGAGTAGTACTTGTTTAAACCACCAAATATAACCTTTTAGCCAAAAGCTGAAGTCCATTTAGAAATTTAGCAAACAATTTGTCATTTTCACGATTTTGTGTTCTGTTTAATTCTATAGCACTCAAAATATAAATAGCATAAAAGCAAAGCTTAATCTAAAGTTAAGCGGAAAATTAACACTAAATCATTATTGTTTGTTTGGTTGTGCAACACTTTTCGCTACAGCTGCAATATATTTCCAGCTTGATCTTTCTCTTTCTTTTAATACGAGCCCTAACCACTATTAATTCGTACAGCATGCAATTTCGTTGCAATTCACATTTCAAATAAATTTTTTGTTTCCAAATGGTTTGAATCAACTTTCTGTTTAATGTCAATGATTAGATAGATTAAATGTGAAAATAAAAAAAATACAATAACAACAATAACCAACTCGGATACCGGAAAGAATTTAATTCATTTAGAGTCTATAATTTAAGTCTTAATATACCTGACCACTATTAATAATTACACCGCATAATTTTAAGAACTAGTATTGGGTGACTTCACCCTTGTAACGAATAACTTCGTTTATTCGCTTGCTCATTGTGTCAATCAAAGTTTGCATTGATCTAGAGTGATAGAATCCCAAATTTCTTGAATTTTCTGTTTAAGGCCTTCACGTGTGCGTTGAGGGTCATTTCTCAATCTCGTTTTAATTATTGCCCATAAATTACCGATGGGATAAAGGTCTGGACTGTAAAATGGAAAATCTCAAAACTCAATATTCATCGCTTCTAACCAGTTCTTGGTCGATTTGAAAGATGTATTCATCAAACGGGGCCAGCTTCGAAATTGAGGTTATTCAATTTTTTTCCAAAATGTCCACGTACTTTGGAGTTTTCAAGGTCCCGTCGACAAAAGGCAGCATTCCGACACCTTTTCATGAAATGCACTCCCCCACCATAACACGGTTTGGTTTCTGTTGACCAGCTCAAACATTTTTTTTTTTGCTTCATTGTAAACAAGGGTTTTTCCTTTGAGTGAAAAAATACTTTTTTTTTATGACGATGACTTTTAAATGTTGGTTGGCTTCTGGATACCTTCTAGAAATGTAATCCCATTGCGTGTAGGTTTTTTCAAGTCCATTCACGTCCTATTGACCTTCCCACATTCTCTGACAATCAAATTTTTTCCGGTATCAGAGTTGGTTATTGTTGTTGTAATTATTTTTATTTTCACATTTAATCTATCTAATCATTGACATTAAACAGAAAGTTGATTCCAGCCATTTGGAGACATAAAATGTATTTAAAATGTGAATTGCAGCGAAATTGCATGCTGTACAAATTAATAGTGGTTAGGACCAGAAATGCGAAAAGCTTGTCGACATTTCCATGCGAATGCGTCTACTCCAAACGGAAGTTCAATATTATATCGTAATTTTTTTTTTTAAATAGAATAGAATATACTTTAAACGTTTTCGAATAAATGATTTTTGATAATTTCGTTTAACATTTTTTATCCGAAATTTTTTTTTTTTTTTGTTATTATTTTTTCCGCATTAATGCAAATACAATGTGTTAATTAAAAATGTACATACATATGTATAATTGAATTCTCGAATTGTTTGCTGATGCAGTAATCATTAAAATGCAGCAGCAACGGATGGAATACTTTACCACGGTAAAAATATGTACATATATACCGCATACAGCATTGTACATATATGTAATATTTATTATATTTTAATTGCATATTATATTTCTGATATTGTTAATGCGTTATAAATGCAGATCTACGTTTTTTTGCGATATATTTAATTATATTCGCCTTTTTACACTGTAATTATTTTTACCTTTTCCCACGCAACGTTTTTAAGTGCATCACAATCGGTATGTAATCCAGTTCGATTTGTGACACAACAAACATGACTTAATTAGCCTCTAATTAGTTTGGCGTTTATGCTAATAAAGTGTTTTCGATGGTATTGGACGAAGTAATTAGATGGTTGAATGAGAGAGTGGAGAAGATGTTGTGCGTTTATAATTGATATTGTTGAGTTTTTAATGTTTATTACATGGTTCGATATGTGTCTAAAAGAGTTATTTCAGAGCTAGTATATAAAATCTATGCATTTAACAGCAAAAAGCGTTTACTTTGTTAAAACCGAAACCTCTATACACAGAGTTTATAATTGAAAAGCACCTAGGCTCACCCAAAAAAAAATTATTTTCCTCAAAATGAGGTTTGGTTCAGACGGTGCCAAATATATACAAACTCAACGGCAATATCTGTTCTTGCTAGAAAAACAAGTTCAGACAAATTTTTCGACATCTCTAAATCGACTTTTTGTGTCGTCCTGGTCAAGGGAATTCCTATGGATCCATATATGCATTACAAAATTTAGTCCAGTGGAACCCAATGTTCCAACTACTGCTTTGCCTCTGATCCGTTGTTGTAAATTATGTGAACTAACTTCTGAATCGAATATCCTTGAACAGAAGAATATTTTATTCACAAGGTGGCTAATAAATCATAATAATCATCATTATATCTCTTACATTTCCAAGCAAATGACTGAATAATTTCGACTAAATTTACAAATGTACACGTACACTATGGGTTAGACACACGCCGATTATTTAAGGACATTGTTTTTGTTGATTGTTAATGTTAGTACTTTCATTTTTGTTGTTGTTAGCCTGGTTGTTTGGATATTTGCTATGCAAATGAGTACAACAAATGATTGCAGTGAGGTTTATTAAACAATGACAGCAGCAAGAAGCAGAAAAAGGAGAGGCGTGTGCAGCAGAAACGGATACAGCACCATATACAACAGGAATGCCCATTTACTCCGCCATTTTGAAATTTTGAACATTTGTACAAATAGTTGTTGGTTTTTGTTATTGCTGGATATTGTTAGTAGAGCAGGCTTTGTGGTCATTGTGTGCATACACATGCGGCCTGTTTCCGTGCAAGCAGAACATGTCACATGACTTGGGGCATGGATTCATGGTTCGTGCACACTTCAAGTAGTGGCTACTAACTAACACAGATACACACTAAAGTAAACAATGAGCGGCTGACAGCAAACAAATAACATACAAAAGCATTTTCATTTTTAAACTATTTTTTGTTCCGTCGATATTTGATTGCGTTTTTGCGTTTAATACTCATGAAAATACGTCAATGTTGATTTCAAGCACGCAGCAAATTAATTCCATTTAAACCATACTATTTAGGCGCATTTCTATTCATCAGAAAGCCGAATATGGCAACGTCAACTATTTGTCAAATTGTACGGCAGTGTTAAAATTCGTTAAATGACGCTTTTAGATGACGATTGTAGTTTCATTAGAGTAATATTCGTCATTAAGTTTTTGTTTCACAAACGGACAGACGGAATGAAAGGTGGGAGGTACCGAAATTGAAATAAACTTCTAACGAAACACTTCAGTAACCAAGCAGTAGTTGAATTGGTGGATTCTAGTAACGTAATGGGGGAGCAACAACTTTCTGCCCGTCCGCATGTTTTGAAATACTCTTGTATAAAGCCATTCGCTTAGAAGTTTCGATCGTATTAATACTTTCTTATGTATTAACATTCTGGACTGAGAAATTTATCACGATTTGATAAAATATAGATTTTGGACTGTTATTCTTCACAAAAAACTTCACTATTTTTCAAACACAATGAAAGTCAACAAATCTAATACACTGTATTTCCACCCATGGTAAAAAAAAAGAGAGTAATGAGTAAAACCACAACAACGAGCTATCCAATAAAAACAAATGAGTTTGACCTGAAAAAAGAAAAATGAATGCTGTGCTCTTTCTAAAGTTACTGATTGCATTCACATGCCTCACTTCATATAAAAGGATGCCGGCTTGCTACGCTTAGTGCGGTCAAATGGGTTATCTGCATGTGTTCATGCATTTTGTACGTACATGTACATGTTCATTGGTGTGAAAAGGCGTTGAAAGGACAATGAGGTTATGCCAGCAGAGTAGGAGAAGGCAGTACTATGCGACAGGCAGACATATTCAAGCCACACTTGCACTCCAATGAGCACACGGAAACACTTTAATAAAACGTTTTATTTATGAGCATGACAATTATATTATTATGCGACGTAAAGAGAGAGGCAGCTGCTCATTGCGTCCTTAGCCCCATGTCACATGCAGAAAATCCGGCACGACTGTCATAACAAGAAGAACAACAACGCTGTCATATATTGACCGCAAAATTGCATTGCGGTTGGTTTCTATTCGTCGCCAACCAAATCCTAAATCCAATAAATGTTATATAGGGTAAATCCTCTGCCGTAATATACTCTGCTGTTCACATTCTTGTGGGATTAGGCAGACAGACGGAACAATATAAGCGTTATTTTCATACCACTCCATAGCTTCAGTTCGTCCCTTTTCCGTTTACTGAACAATGGAGCTGCTTTTCCAATGCATTCAATATGTTTTAGGTATGTTTTGTCTGTGATATGCATCAATTGCAGCAACACAATAGGAAATGTGTAGCAGCGACAACCTGCACATCGGTGTCAGCATTTGCTATGAGTTTTGAAGGGGTTTTTCTGAAACGCATAAGTTTTACCCTTAAGCTAAACGAATAGCGAGAAAATCCAAAATCACTGTTTCACATGGAAACATAAAACAAAAATCGAATTATTAATATGGCACAAACAGGTTGTTATTCTTGGGTCGACTAGCGAATAATATGAAATTAATAATTATTTTGTCGTTTTTAACTTACCGTGGAACTTTTTCATGATAAACGTGTATTAGTTCTTTTAAATTTAAACTTTAAATTGTATTGAAAACAAAAATGATCGCAAATGTTTAAAATACATACAACCACAATATGTGGATCCAATACTGCATTTAAATTTTATAATAACGACTACAAATGCAAAGCGACACAACAATGACGAAAACAAGAACAACAACTACTAACAAGTACAACATTAAATTGTCACAATAATGCCAAAAGCAAATGACAACACAGCAACAGCAAAAATTGCTTTTGCTGCTGCTTTTGTTGTTGCTGATGTTGCAGCACAAGAGGCAACATAATTACATTGTTGCTGCTGGAGCAGGACAGCAAACTGTTTGCTATGCTACTCGTAGTGTAGTGTCGTGTCCGTTCGTCTGCCTGTCTGTCTGTCTTGCTGATGCTGTAGTTGCTGCGCTGTAAATGGCGCCACTATATCCTATAAAGGATGCGGATGCATTAATGCAGCCATTTTTGTGTGCATGTGCTGCGTCTGACATAAAGAGGAAACAGGAGTAACAGTAGCAACAGTAGCAACAACGCTAAAAATGTCACTGACATTTCAACAAGGCAACAAAAATGCAACTATGTGACGACTAACGCTAGACTACTACGTAGTAAGTAGTTGTAGAAAACCAGGCAAAATATTATTTTTAAATATTCAAGCGAGTTGCTGCAGTGTCAGTTGACGGGCAAAAGAACGCCACTAGCAGCGCTACTGTATCCGTGTACTCGGTTATCTTATGGTTCTTGCAGCAGACACTATTGCAACAGTCAAACTATACAGCGAAATGCAGTACAACAAGAGCAACATAGTATCGCCATTGCTACAGGGTGTCCTAATAAAATCTGCATAGTACTTTTCTCAATAAAGCCACAGCTTTACAAATCACATAGCCCTATAACAATTTTTAATCTCATATACTATAAAATATAGAGTCAAACTAGGATATTTAGACTCACCTGGTATAAATGCAGATCAAGTTTTCAATATTAAGTTGGTGGCCACCATATGGTTATGGCCGGTAGAAAAAAAATCTTTAAGAAATTATAAAATTATGCAGAATGCAAATAAGTATATAAACAGGTATTTCGATGTACTCATGACTGCAGAATTATAGCTTATTTTTATAGTAATTTGTAAGTGTGTCCTTGTATTTGTGTGCTACTCTATGCTCCAACTAATGATGCCCTTTTACTGTTTTTCTGACTGTCTGCCGCTGGCATTTTGATAAGTTGGCAGTTACGAGTTTTGCTGCTGCATTCTGCATTGTTGCTGGCAATCGCATTAAAAGCTTATACTTTAATTTGCTTAAACTATAAAAGTATTTTATAATAAATACAGCAGAGTTACAGAAATATAGCCCAACTACAAACGAGGCTAATGTGCGCTCTTGCTATAAGGATAATTTCGCACTGTTTTATTTCATTCATTAAGACACAAACCGAAGGGTGAGCACGCAATGAACGCAAAAATAAGCACAATCAACAAAACTGCGATACTCAAAAAGTACATTTTCAGCAATTTGTAATTAATATAAATATATATGTGTGTATACGTATTGATATTGATTTTCCTGAGCTATTTCCTGACCATTTGCTTGCTCTCAAAGAAAAATCCAATAGCCTTGACAACACAGGGTGCTTTTAGCTAATGTCGCACTATTTAATATGAATACAAAAAGCAATTAGAAAGCATATTTGCTTGCATGTCAGACTAGGGCCGGCACAGTGGGCTGAAATTAGTGTCGGCCATTGTTGTTCTTATTGTTGTTACTGTTAGTTTCGACATTGTTGGTCGGTGATGACTCTTTACCAAAGATTGTTTATGGCCCAAAGGCTGTTAAGTTTATTAGCTCAACAACATGTCCTGCTCCTAAATATATGCATAGCTCTTAGGTGGTTGATTATTTGATTGAAAGCAGTCATATCAGAAGGGGTGCGTGCGCTTGACCGGAACGAAACGCTATACATAAAGCGGTAATTAAAATTGTCTGAAACTGAATGTGAGTAAGGGTGAGACAGTTTCCTTTGTGTGCATGATTGTCGAAGTCTTATTGATGATGCGCCATTTTAAAATATGGTGTTTACGAAATTTTGTACATAATGTTTTTTTAAAAAACTTGCGCAACGCAATTCTTTGTAACTAAACTAAGCTTTAACCTTTTGATATTCTGCGTCATTATTACACTTTTTTATAAAGCGCGTTTTTACGTTTATTTCACTAGTTCAGAGCATTTTCCGCTAAATTACCACCGTTGCTTTTCTTTAAAAAATTATTTTCCTACTCGGTACACTGATTTCCTTTCCACTCTAAAGAAAATTTACGCCATTCTTTATGCGTCTCAAGTTCTGCTTGTTAACGTCGTCGTTGTAACTGTTTATTTGCTCGCATTTTTCTACACCGCTGACAACCTACTTTTCTGTAAAGCCGTTTCCTTCATTAAGCGCCTATAAGTATGCTATAAGAAAGATGAAAAAGCGAAAAGTAGGCAAAATCTTGGCAAGTGCTGAGTTTTCCCCTACATATTCGAGTTGCGCTTTTGCCGTTGTGCCTGCATGCATTTCAATTAAAACCAGAGAAAACGTTAAATTCGGTTGAACCGAAGCTTAAGTACTCTACACTCTTGTCCTTAATTCGGCAACGCTGTAAAATTTTCAATATAATAAAATACAATTACATATATATTTGGAGCGTTATAGCGCGAATATTTTTGTTGGGTATAATATATAGCTATAATTTGTTTTTTTTTTTTAATGTATTGTAAGACAGTTTGCAATTCCGCCTTAAGACTTTGATTATGAAAATTTTGCAGACAAATTATAATATTAAGGTGATAGAGAGTATACATAGAGACAGACAGACTGCCGGTCATATCTTTTTACTTTATGCTTTACTTTATCGTTGCAAACGCTGTGACCAAATTATAATACTATTCACTCTCTGTGTGAACAGTATAAAAGTACTTTAAAGAGTTTCTAGTACAGCAGCAAACAAAAGACAGGAAAATAATACAAATTGTCAGCGTTGTTCAGCTATTGTTCTATTCTAAGCACAAAAAAAGTATACACCCATAGTTTGTTTTCTATTTACGCACGGAAAGCACACACGTTGCACACTCCTTTGAGCAAATAATAATAAACTTCAATGAAAGTTAGCTTGAGTACGCTGTTCTTGCGGCACTTCCTTCGTTCCTGCTCATGTTGTTGCATAACTAATTAGGGGTCCGTCGTACTTGCTCTCACTCTCTCATTGAACTTTTTCAGGAAACCTTTTTTAATAACGTACGTTTATTTCTTTTTGCTTGCTGTGAAAACATGTGTTAGATGAACTTTTGGTCGCTAGTATTTGCTTTAAAATGAAATTGTTTTTTGCGCTTACCTTTTTTTTTTTTTGAACCCGTATTTCGGTCCTTTTTTTCAACTAAGCTTAAAATAAATAACTTCATTCGTACATTTTGTGCTGGAGTAAATATTTTCAGACTCGCATACCCATGCTATTCGTGTGTACTGAACTTTATTCGATTGTACTAAATTCGTGTACTTTGGCATTTTATCGAGTTATATTTTACATCGCAGGTATTAAGTACAAGCGTGCAGTTGTGGGAGTACTCGATTGAAAGTACTTACGTAGCTATGTGACAGTTTTTAAGTGAATGTTATTTGTTTTATATTTGAAAGCCGATTAGAGGAGTGTTACGATTTTAATGGAATGATTTGATATTCTGGCTACTAATGCGTGTAGCATATTCATTGAGTAGCAATCTTTTTGGGCTTAAAAAACATGAATTTTTTTTTATACCGTGGGGGTCGTGGGTTCGAAAACCATCTAATATTCTTTACTAGTAATTCATTCTCTTCTCCATTTAACTCGGTAAGCGTTTGTCTTCTCCTCAGCTCATTTAAGTTTATTGACTTCTCTCTATAATAATTTCGCGCAGCATAAAATGCCGCAAAACTTGATTGCATTTCCTCTTACATTGGAACGTTTAACTACCCAAAAGTATGCAAAGTATTTACACACAGCTACAGAATATGCGAAAAAAAAAACCTTTACAAAAATCAATAGTGCAGTAGCCTTTGAGCATAAAAAGGCTGCAACTTGCAAGCACACATGCAAACTTATATATGTTGTACATAGTAAGTGAAGTGTATATGTTTGTATATATATTTATATATACTATGCATATAATGCGGCATTACCAAGGTGATAAAATATATACATGTGTAAACATATACAATACATATAAACGATATACAAACCGGTTAGGCACCAAAAAGCAGCTAAGCGACGCTCTTCTGTTTCGTTGTTACAAACTACGTCACGTCATTGCACCATTTGCAGTTCCACGCTTGAGAATATACATATATAATACGTGTACAAGGTCTAATTCATAGTTTGCATAACTTTATTTAAAAATTTTAAATTTGTTTTTTTTTTATGTAAGTTTACAAACAATAATTGGATAACTGAGCGCACACTAATGGGTAGCGCCCAGTCTAAACTTATTCCCCATTTTCCAGTTTTTGTAGAAACGTCACACCGAAATAAGTGTGGAACGCTATTACGTAATACATAGTCTTACTACGTTCAAGTTAAAAAAAACTAAGCTACCAACTGAATGTTTTTAAAAACATTGTTTTTCCAGAATTTTTAAATCAGACCTTATTTATGTACGCCTATGTACTAAACAAAATAAATATGTAACAAACACAAATTGGCAATGCAACATTTTCTGCAATATACCAAACATACGTATATTCAAGTGGGTGATTTTTTGTTGTTGCTGCTACTTCTTTCGGGGCCAAGGAAAACCCATGCTTCATTGGTTCTCGAGTTGACGCTGTCTTGGTTCACGTGCAGCCGGCATTTTTTACGTTTTTCTTTTTCGTACTTTTAGCAAACTTATGTAATCGCAAGCGTCAAGAGAATGTTGAGGATTTGGTTCAGAGCATGGTTAAAGAAAAATAAAGCGAAAAAACAGCATGACATGCAGATAACACCTGAAAAAGTTTCAACAATTGCACGCGATAAAGTAAAACTGCCGGAAATTTTGCGTTGTTGCCAGGCCATGCTAGAAGTTTAGTAAGTGTAAAAAAAATTTTACAAAATAAAACTCGATAACAGCTGTAGATGACGTCTGACTTTGCTTGGCAAACTTGGCTTCATCGCAGTAGTATTGCATAGTTCTGGCAGTTCTTTCCTTTCTGTAAATGGAGTAAGAAATTCTGTGTACTAGAATTTTATTTTCTTTCTCTACCGTAACACGATAAGCTTTATGACAAGATTTAATATTGTTAGTATTTTTTTTTTTTATTTATATAATTTATAAGTAAACGGTATCAAAGCGCTCCCATTTTCTTTTATTTTAGACTCCAATCAAATAGCAAATAAATCAATTGTTTCAGTCTAACTTAAACTTTTATCTCCCCAACACAATTTTTATTGAACTAATATGTGATAGTAAATCAATTTAAACTTAAATATAAATAAAAATTAAAAAATAAGGCTCCAATAAATTTTTTCTTATTGCACAATTGTGAATCGATTTTACCAATTAATAGTGGTCAAGTAAAAATTCAGAAAAGTATAAATTTATTATAAATAAATTTACATATTTGCTTCTATATGCAACTAAAAATCTAATTTTTTTTCTCTTTTTTTCTAGGTAAGTGTTCCTCATTCTCCACACAATACTCTAAAACGATTTGTAAGTACAACTACCACCTGGCTACCATCAGATTTGTTAGTGGTGTATGTCACATTTTCTACAAAATGTGTCTCAAGTGTTCAAGTAAGCTTTTGCCAAATGATCAATGAACCATGGCAACAATTTGTCTCAACTCAACTGGCAAAAAGAGCAGCGCCAGCGCTATGAATAAGCTAGCAACGAAAAAAGATAAACGCAACAGCAAAAACTGATGATGAATCATCATCGTCATTAACAACTACTACAAGAAAATCCAGCAAATAACTCAACTTTTCGTTGGAAAGTGCTCAATCCTTTCAAAATAAAGGACGAAAAAAATATTGGCGACAGCAAAAAACTGACTCAAAAAAACCAGCATGCAACACATTCCAATTTCTGGCAATAGAAAACATGGCCAATAAAAAAAAAATCTGTTTTTTTTTTTTTGTTATTGTTGCAATTTTTAGGCACATTCAAGCCATTATGAAAGCATTTACTCTTGAATGTGTTTGTGTCTCATACTACATTATGTACCTAAAAAGTGCAATTTTTCTTCGGTTCTCTGCGCTTTTAATTTGCTCCTTTTAGAGCATTTTGCTATGAAACACTACATGTTTTTTCTGCTATTTTGGCATCGCTGACTACTACTTTTCCACATCGCTGAGACTTTTGAAGCCAATCAATGCCGCATAACGTAATGTTGCCTTTGCTCCACCATTTATTTATTTCAGCATCGGAGAAGCGCACACAAATTTGGTATGTCGTCACTGTTTTTTTTTGCCTAGCCGGATTTTATTTTGCAAAAAAAAAAAAAAAAAAAGGATGAGTTTGGCAGTCGTTTACGATTGAGTTTTTTTTTTTTTTTCATATGTTTTATATACTTATATACCGTGCTTTAAAAGGCCAAGAGTGTACTATGTTTGTGCAGATGTATGTAAATGCTGAAATCGGTGAAGCAGACCTTGTAAAGTATATATTCTTGACCAGCATCAAATTTATATAACTATTGTCGCATATCTCATCTAAGTTTTTCTTATGCGTCACCACTTTCATTGTTTCAATTCGCTCAAAAATCTCTGTATAACTGCCATCGTTTCAGTTTTTCAGACTAAAAAACTGCTTGATTGCTTATAAATATATCGGACGGCCTTGTCTGTTTTGCTGCTTGTTCCAGCAGCCATTATTGCTAGCACACTTGAGTGCAATTGGCTCAACCTAAAAATGGCAAACTGCTGCCACAGCAACAATAATACAACAACCAAACTTACTTAAACTCTTTACTATTCCAATAAAAAACCAATTACAGAACAACAATAACAATCCTTAGGAAAAAGAAACCGACGCCGGCGGCGACGGCGACGACATTCCATTGGTCCCATATATCCATATTCGCTCGCTGCCAAAAAGTATGCAACAAAATTTACAAAATTCACTCAAAACTACGGTGACGTCGACGACAACATCGATGGAAAAAGTCCTTTTCAACGCGACTGTTTTTTCTTCTCTGGCCACAGTCTGTGCTTAGTTACTGGCGTGAACACAGTTGCCAAGGCAGGCAGTTCAGTTGGTAGATTGCTTGTCTGACTATCTGGCTATAGGGCTGCCTCTCCAGACGGCTAGTGAAGTGCTGCTTTATACTTTTACTTGACTTTATAGTACCATAGTTTCGCAGTAGTTATTTCAGACACGTTCTTTCGCTTGCGTTGCACATTTTTAATTCGGAACGTAAACTGCGCAAAATATAAAAACATACTTGAAGAAATCGCCATCGACGTGTGTGAAGAAAAATATTTTTATTAATTAAAAGCAATTAAAAAGGATTTACAGAAAGTAGTTATTTTGTGCGAGCAGTTGCTCCGCCAACGAGTTCATTTCGTTTATTTTTATTATCGTCTTCGACTGTTGAAGTGCAAAGCTAAGAGTGCTGAAAATGGTTGCCATTAATTTAAATTGTAAGTTTGAAAAGTTATTTTTTTGAGAAAAATCGCAATTAGTTTTTTGTTTCCGTAACATTTACTTAATTATAATTTATTTGAAATGTGTAAAGTTTTGAGTGGATTAAAATTTATGTTACGAGTTAGTTGTGTCAGATGAGTAACTTTAGACCTTGTTATATTCACAACCGGCATCCAAAAATGGCCATCAGGATTTTGAGATCTTTTAATGTTTGCGAATGTTTGTTTTTTTTTGGCAACATTTGTTTATATTGTATATAAAACAAACAAAAATTTATAAACACTTGCGGAAATATCCAAGTTAAATACTTTTATTGATCTCTCAAATAGTTTGTGTTGGAGAAACAAAAATTTAAAGCAATTGGTAAAGAGATGTTTGTGGCTGATGATTATAATATTGGTTTTTATTTTGCAATTAAGATTAAGGAATCTGTTTGTAGCGGCATTCTTTCAACCAAGATCAATCTAGATAGATTTCCAATTCTCTGAATAGCTATTTATTCAATTACAAATTTGGAAAATTTAAATAATTAAACTACTTTTCTAAAAATCCCATTGCACAGACATGCATTTATCATCATTACAACTTTTACAGACACGAAGCAGAACTTCAATTCTCAACAAGCAACACAAAACAGGTTCAACAAACAACTCTTCGTCGACAAGACAAACTCTCATTCGTACTACTAATGACACCCTATGGCACCAGAAACAGACAGTGTTGCGCCACGTATAAAAAAGCGTCATCATTGTACAAAAAAAAAGTGGAGCGCACACGCCAAAAAATATGCAACTAAAAACTAAATGAAAGAGTTGTGCTGTAAATAAGTGCAAAAGTTTAATAGAAAGTGTGCAGCAGCAAGAAAAAACTTTCAAACTAAAAACATATTCTAAAGAAAGGTAGCATAATTTGCCAAAGCATACTTTTAAGCGTAGAGACAAACAATCGTTAAGCAGAAGTAGACTGTGGCAAATGTTATTTTTAATTTAATTTGCGCTGAACAATTTTCGAAAATGATTTTATAATTGACATTACCGACGCACGAGAACGACAAACTGGCAAGAAGAGCTGCTGCATACTTTTCGACTAATTTATGTTGTAGTTGGTGTGTGTGTGTGTGTGTGTGTGTGCGTGTGCAAAATTTATAGTCATCAGACAGGCGACAGTTGAAAGTTGTCGCCGCCGTCGGCGTAATTTTGTTTGCTTCAGCCCGCTTTGCCTTATGCAGACTTGAGTTCAGCATTTGACTGCGCTTATGATGACTCACTAGGGAATTGCACGAACATATACTAACGTTGTCGTCGCACACTCTATACCTCTACATACACTCAAAGAGTTGAAAGCACATATGCGTTTAAAGTGTATGTGTGTGTGTCACTCTACTCATTCCTTATTGAGGTTTTGGCTATGTCAGATTGTAACGCACTTAGCCTCATGCCACTGTGCTGAAATTTTGCTTTTGCAGTGTCGCAACGTAGACTATGCCAAAAAATAATTTAATTAAATGCAAATTAAAATGCTTTTATGAATATTAAGCAGACACTTATTGCTTTGTAGAGCAGCCGCATTTATACTGACTGGCTTCATTTGCAACGAGTTCTTTTCGCCGCCTGCCTGCTTTTGTAATAAAGTTATTTTTATTGTCGGAAAATATGCTTTTGTTATTGCATAGTTTTAGGCAAACGTTTTCAAATTTAAATGCAAAAAATTTTTATATATAAACTACTTTTGCAACGTTTTCCGGCTCTCATCAAATTGACTGAAGTACACATTCATACCCTATACATAACGATATACATTTAATGAACTAATTAAAATGATTCTGGCCTTTCATTAACTTTTTTTTTTTCTTTTCTCTTGAGACCTGTATCACATTCTAAATAATGTCAATGTAAAAATGTCGCCGCAAATGTTGTTTATTTTATACGAATTTAATTATTTCATAAAATGTCACTTAGCTGAATATAACTGTCATACAAAAAAATCCGCACACGCAGATGCTCTTGAATTTGCTACTGAAAGTCACTTGTTGTGCTGTCACATACATGCATGAAGGTACTTATGTTGCTCTCGCTTTTGTGCTTGTTGTATTAATGAGTAGGCAGCCACATCTATTCAGATAATTGAGTTATTACAAACAACACACTTCATACATTGGGGGTATTCTTATTAAAATGTCCTTCGCTTGCGTTTACACCCACTTGCTCTGCATGCAACTTGTTTTTACTGCCTTTTAATGAGCTCGTGTGGGAGTAGGTGTGTTTTAGATTGCGGATACTGGTCGACACATGCTCATCTGGAAATCTGATTTCGACAAAAAACGCAAAAATATGTATGTACTTGCAGAGCGCACACATACGCTTACTCTTTGTTTTTTAGCTTGTCCAAAGATACTAAAGCACTTAAATGGTACAGGGTATCTCGCAGTCGAACACACTCGATTACAGCGCTTTTCATGTTATATTTAATTTCGCCAAATCATTTGTATTTCAATCTACATTTTCACTCTTTCTCGGAAAAGAAATTTAATTAAAATCTACGATAGAAGAACACATGTATGTATAAAGAGCAAAAAATTACTTTTACAGAACTATTTCTTTTTTTTTCTAAACGATTTCAATGGAACTTGGCTTTGAACGTGTGCTGCAAAAACATTTTGCTTACTGAACTGTTAAATAAAAGTTTGTTTGCTGATGATGATGAATAAGGCTTTCTATTTTACGAGCAGAACAAACCACCGAGTACTATTTTCTGGGTCAATAGTTAGTAAAAGATGAGTTCAGACAAAATTCGACTTAAATGTGCTTCAAAAAATGAATGTGAATGTAGTCACAAAGAGAGAATAACTGTTTAAATTATATAAAATACATGAATATTTTCCAATATACTCGTATTTTAAAGAGATTATTGACACATTATAGATCTAATATTCAATATGTAAAATCAAAATTTATTACTCAAACACCAAATGCTCGAAGCTAATACATTTGCTGTTTAAATATTTAAACAACATAAATCTGTAGCACTTATGAAAATTTCAACAATGAAACTAATGACAAACAAAGTTCAGTTAGCTCTCTGCGCCTTGTACTACAATAGAATCTGAAAGCAGATACGTAAAATATCTTTTATGTCGATAAAATTTGTTTTAGTGCGGCAATGGGTTAGCTCAACATACTCGTATCTACAAATAGTATGCATATACATACGTAACCGACATATATAAGGTCTATTGTCAGAACATGTTATCTTCTCTATTCATTGCATTAGAATTTATGCAGTACTTGATGTGTTTATTTTTAAAATTTCGGCAAATACGAGTAAGCAAAAATAAACATGTCAGTGAAAAAAAGCCTTTTATAAAAAATAAAAATAAATCATAGAATTGCTTCTAAGTATAATATAAAAATATTATACTTAGAAGCAATTCTATGATTTATTTTTTGAATATAATAGTTATGTAATCTTTAAGCATTATGAAAAGAAATTTAACTAAATATAAATATATTAGTTAGTACTCATAAAAAAAGATATTTTGAATTTGACAAAATAAATTGTGAATAGTACTATGGCTCAGTCGTCTGGTTTTCTTAAATAAAACATTAGTTTTACTGAACTTAAATTTTTCCATCTAAAATTTGATTGTAACTGTTAACTATGTTCCGCCTGTGTTGAATTTCTCTCTATCGAATACATCACGGTCTTTCCTCACTTTTTAACTTATGATGCTGTGCATTTATACTGATTGCTCTTTATGTGCGCAATTTTAATGTAGTGTTAAATAGTTCCGCCGGAAAGTAGTAAGCAGCAAAGAAGACTGCTGCATGCGAGGTGAAGGAACGTAGCCATCCAACCACTTGAAAGAAAAATGGTTGCAAACTACTTAAGTAAATTACAAAAAACAACGAGAAATGAAAACAAACAAAAACAAAAAACCTTAGGGTAGAATAATATATTCTCCTCTCCTCTATAGTACATACATAGGTTCAAAAGAGCATTTGTTTTATTTTTCTTATAAGTAGCACCAGAGCACAAAATATATTTTACGGAATATATGTATAAAGGGTTAAAGAGAAATATTGAAACTCGGATGCGCGCTATTTCATTTGAAAGTAAATCATGCACCTCATTATAGTCAACTGGCAAGGGCGTTGCCAGCTGTCTTCGAAGTCGAATAGTCTAGAGTGATTAGGATCCTTAACTTCCATCTAATAAGAATACCGTACAACAAAAATATTTCGCTACGACCTTAAAAACGAGTACATATATCAATTTACATTTTAAGATATGGAGAATTCTGCTACTATGAGAGCTAAGTTCTGTTATTTCTTCTTAAACTTGTTCAAGATATATAATCTAAGATGTGTCTTAATTTTTATGTTCAAAGTGCATTTGCAACGAAACTAACATTCTGAATGCATGACAAGACTATACGCAAACAAATGACACATATTAAAGGTGATCAAATTTGGCTTAAGTTGAGTGATGAAGCTAACCAATTCAAACTGTTGCCAAACAGCAGAAGGGCAACACACAAACACCCTATGCCAACATGCCCACATGTATTATATATACATTCTAAAATCGTCAGACTCTCCCACATACACTGTGAGCTGTATTTTTACTTACTCCGGCTCTCTATAAGAAAATTTTATTTTGACAAACAATTTTCCACTTCATTTAAGCATCCTTGTGGTTTGCTTTACACCGCTAGTGTGCCAAAATAAAGGAAGTCTGTTGTGCATACATTCATGAAGCATGAAGAATAGTGTTGGCTACTTTGCTTGTTTTTTCTGTACACTGTATTTCAATACTGGGCTGTTCTTTTTTTTTTTATAAAATTTTAACTTGGAAGCACGACGACAAAAAAATAATATCCCAAATCCTTCTCTTCCGATGACTTTCCACGACTTGTTAACTTATCCTTCACACTTTGTATAACTTTTTTGTGTTTTGTTTGCATTATTTTGTGTCTCAACTATGAAGCAAATGCTGTCTGTGTTTACCTTGCGACATTTTTTGGTGTAAATATGCGGTTATTTGGTTCTGCTCTTTTGTGCTTTCGAACTGCTATTGATGTGGTCAATTACTTGCTTTATGATAGCTGCTATTAATATATAGGGGTCGATTTTTATGTATAATGTACCATATAGATTATGAATTGTGGCAAAAAACAGATTCTATTGTGGCTTTCTATTTGTGCAGGAGCATACCAATGGCAAATCCAAGCAGGAACTGTGTGCGAAAGTGTGAAAAAGCACGGTTGTCATTATTCATCAACAATGCTTTCGATGAGAGAAAGCATTAAACCGGGCTTCAAATAAAAATTATACATATGAATCTACAGAGTGGTGCGAACAGTGCTTTTACACTACAGAACGATAATTAAATAAATCAAATGTATATTTTAACATATGACTGTTTATTGGTTATTTTTACAGCTACTGAGATTCGCTGCCAGGAGAAATCGCGTGGCGGTCTGAGCTATGAAGTAATACTTGCAGAGCCAGCACCAAATGTGGCAGTGCCCAAGCGTCCGGTGACACCTGGCAAGAATGTCTCAGTTGAAGAGATTGAGCAGAAACTTAAAGCAGCTGAAGAGCGACGCGTTGTAAGTAGCTTAAAAATTGTTCACTAGTGCGCAAAAAATACTCATACACTTTTGTTGTTTTTTTTGTTCTCTCAGTCTTTGGAACAAAAGAAGATGGCTGATATCTCGAACAAGTTGGCCAAAATTGAAGAAGCCACTCGCAAGAAGGACGAGATCGCCAATGAGTTTATTACTCAGACCAAGGAGCAATTGGAATCAAAGATGGAACAGCATGTCGAGAAGCGTGAGGCTATCATTAGCGATATGAAGGAGAAATTGAAGGTAAATGTTGCGAAATGGCTTTGATTTTAATATTAAATTAAAAAAATTGTCTATTTTTTTTTTTAGATTCACGCTCAGGAGATTGAGAAAACTCGCGAACAGCTCGAACATCAGAAATTCGTTGAGAAGGTTGCCATTGAAGAAAAATTGAAGAGCGCTCAGAATTTGCGTGATGAAAATATTAAAAAGATGTTGGATCGTCTCAAGGAGCATGTAAGAAGTTTTTGTAGATTTAAACACTTTTCTTTCTTTATCTGTTATTTTAGCAATTTATTTGCACTTGTTTGATTTTCCTAGAAATCTTTACTTGGCTTGATTTAATTGGTCTCTATACATGCACATTTGCACAAGACATTTTTCGTTGATAAACGTCATATCATTCATAACAAAAATATTTGCTAAAGTATTGTTTATTTTAAATTGAAATATTAATTAATTTTATTCACATATGTATGTTTGAAGTTTTTTCGAGTTTAAATTAATTTTAATGGTTATTTATTGTAAATTTTTTACTGTTCGTCATGGAATATTCTGCCTGATATGTCTATATTAAAAGTATTCTAAGCATTTGTAAAAACCAAGTCATGTTTGATGCAATCAGTCGCTCATTGAAGAAATAATAACAAACCAAATTTGTCAAATATCTATAAAAACGAATGTTAGAATTGTTAATGTCTTGACATTCAATCGCAATAACATGAGTAACTATTAAATCGTTTGCATAGAATGTGCTAATGTCCCACTGTTAGCACTTATTGCTTTATCGAATAACTGCGTGTAACAAATACTAACACTGTCTCCCTTTTCGTACATGTGATGACAATAATTTAGAACATGATATATTTATCCTCCATTTAGAATAACTAACAAACCATTAAAATTAATTAAAACTCTCAATTTGTTTGTAAGTATATTTAAAGTATTATTCGTTTCTTGTATTTAATTTTTTAACGCTCTGAAACTCAACTCATTTTGTTTATAGAACACAATCAAAATTGCCGAGATCAAAAAACAAACAGATCAATTGGAATCAATAAAAATCGAGGAGAAGGCCCGCATTATCGAAAATAAATTATTCACCGCAGAACAAAATCGCGAAAAGGAGTTGCAAAAAAAAATTGAAAAAGTTCAAAAACTTGTACGTTCATAATTTTTATTTTATTTAAAAACCATTTAGATAAGACACGATTTTTATTTTGCTTTTATAATAATGTATTATGTTTCGCATACGTAAATATAAGACATTAATTATATTTTCAATAACTCGTGTTTGTATACGTATTTGTAGTAACTTCCATTTTTTGTTTTTAACACCTTTACAGGAACGTCGCGCTGAGCTTGTTCGTCAGAACAAGGCATCCTCAACTGTTGATGATAAGCAGACAGCTATCGCTTCATCAGGTTAGATGTCAATTCAATAAGGATTATAATGAACAACAAACGACAGCAGCAAATCGAAAAAATAATTTTTACACTGCAAAAATAAAAAACTAGAAAAAAATAAACTTACAGAAAATGAAGAAACACACACAACATATTTCGCTTCAAGATCAACAGCCACGTTCTTCAAGTATTAACAACAAAATTATTAATAACAACGCAAAGCGCTGATACTCAAAACTATAAAACCAGAAACAAACTCTTAAACATAACTAAAAGCAAACAGCAGAAGAAAAATTTATGAATTTCCTTATTAAAAACTTAAAACATACAGCAAATAATTTTACAAAAAAAAAAAACTTAAAAAAATCACCAATTAAAAACAAAAACTAAGCAGCTATTTTAGGTACATGTGTACTATATTTATGATTATCATATATTTTATATTAACCTTTTATTATGTATTATTAAATGTTAAGTTATTTAAAAGAAGAAAAAAACAAATGTTTTAAGATACTCGAACGATTTTGTATTAAATAACTAATTAATGTATGATTTCCTGATTATTGTAAAACCAAAATAAATAATATATTCAAAATTTCATTATAAATATTTAATCAAGATGAAAAACAAAAAGTTATAAATATGAAAAAATTAAATCCATTTAAAAATTGGAAAATATAAAGATATGAAAACATTGAAGAACACTTGTGCGAAATCTGCAAAATAAAACTTGGCAGCACATGACAATGCGTTTGATAACAATAAAAAATTGAAAATAAGAGAAATATCAGCGGTTCATGAAGAAATTAAGAAGGAGATACATTAAATAACGTTATTCTTTTGTAATATTTTTTTTTTTCGTATTGAATGTTGTACACGTCACATGCCATTTTGCATTTCTTTGTAATAGAAAATAAAGGTGATCAAAAACATAAAAATAATTATTTAACATTACTTCATTAAAATATGATTTCTTATGTCTAATTTTAAGTTACATTTTACTCTTATTTAACAAAGCATCAAAACAGTACATTAAACATTTTTATATAAGTTCTTTTTCTATACATAAATATGAAAACAAAAAATATAAAATGCTTACAAAAAAAATCAATAAAAATTTTACACAAAAAATTAATAAATGCAGTTTTTATTATTTTCTTTGACACTAACACGCAACAAATTAAAAAAAAAATGAACAACTACAACTAGGCCTATAAACAATATATACATACATATAAAATTTATAAATATTAAACAAAATTTAAAATATATATACATACAAGCATATTTTGTCTAACATGAAGCATATTTATTATATTATACATATATGCGTATGCGATGTTCGAACGAGCAGCGGCAAGAAGAAAATGATAATAATTTAAAGTATAAATTAAAAAATTGAAACTTGATAGGCAAAATAAAATTAAAAATAGAAAAGACAGAAATAATATTGCAACCAAAAGCAGTTTTTGTAAACTCTTTGGGTAAAGTTTTTCGCAACACAAAAAGATTCTTTCATACATAAAAAATCTTTAAATTAAATTAAGTATTTATTTGCGCTTTAAACAAAAACAAAACAAACAAATCTAGCTTAATTCTTATACGTACTATATACAAAAAAAAAAACAAAATAAATAAATAAAACATATATATAAAACTATAACTAACAAATCAAATCCAAAGAAGTTTAATGTATGTATCTGTCTAATGCATAATACTCCTCTTAACTTGATACTTACTATTATAATACACAAACAGACGAGCTGCCTACATATACTACTTACACACATTAAAAACAAACACACGTATAGCAAACAATTGACATACATACATACATATATACAATATAAGCATCAATAAAATTGATATAAACGCTTGCATATTTAATTAATAAAATTATATATTAAAATGAAAACATTCTATGGAATTGCGCGCGTCGAAATAATTTTTTTACACACTTAAACACACAAATAAACTGATAAACAGTCTTCAAATGCAACAACTACTTATACTCGACAACACAGCAACAACTAGTAGCGCTAATATTTAGTTTGGCGTTGTTTCTTGTCTTTTTGTAACTTTTAATTTTAAGTAAGTAAAATTAAACATTTAAGTTTATAAGCAAGAAAACAAAGTAAACAAAAAACAAATCTCAATAAATAAATGTATAAACCGAAATTTAATAATAATTATAATAAATAATAAAAAAGTATCTATCAAACGACGGAAAAATAAAAGAAATTTATAATTGGATAATGCTAAAACGTAACGGTGTTTTTACTTATTTCTTCGAGTATTGTATGGTGAGCTGGGATGGAGTAGCTCCCAAAATTTTTTTCGTTCATGAGGGTTGGTTAAACGAAGTCATTATCGTTGTTTATGTAAACTTTAAAACGGCCTAAAATTTAAAAGAAATGAAAATAAATTTAAAAAAAAAATGTATTTTATTTAATTAATTAAAAAAAAGTTAACAATTTTTTTCCACATTTCTATAGAATGCACAGTCTGTCCGATCGAATTAATAATTAATTTTTTTTTTTTTTTTTTTTATATTTCCCATTGTTTTATACGTCTGTCTATAGGACATCTAGTACACTTTAAAATAATGTTTAAGGGATAAAATAGTTAACAAAAGAACAATTTCTTTAAGTTATAATAATATTAGGACTAGAATATGTAATGCAGGAATGTATGCATCCACTACAGACAGCTAATACTTACGGCTGCCCCACTCTTCGCGAGATACCGTAACGTTCACTGAAGGTAGATTAGCACAATACCCCTGCACAACAATTAATTTTACATAGTAATGTCTAGATTAAACTAAGAATAGTTTGGTAAGTCCATTGGCCGTATCCTCTTAAGGCGTCTTCTAGTTGTAAGTTCGAGGAAGGGTATATTGTTTAACTCGGTGTTGGAATGAGCCATAATTCTGATGTGATGCATTCTGCTTACTGCTACTATTTCCTCTTTTATTGTGCGTATGTTGAGGTCTCGGTGTATATCTGCATTAGAAATAAACCAATCAGCTCCTGTAATTTGTCGAAGTATTTTTGACTGTTGCCGTTGAATAATATCAATGTTCGATGTTTTAGATGTGCCCCATATCTGGAGGCCGTAAGTCCAGATAGGTTTGATGATGGTTTTATATAATAAAATTCTGTTAAACATCGATAGCTTTGACTTCCTGTTCATAAGCCAGTACAATTGTCGGCATTTCTCTTTAATTTGGTTTCGTTTTTTTTCTATATGTAGTTTCCAAGTCAGTTTACTGTCTAAATGTATTCCTAAGTATTTTGCTGAATTTGCAATGGGTATGTCAACATTGTTAATTTTTAGGGGAATGGGTACGAAAGCACGTTTTGTTGTAAATATAACTTGGGTGGTCTTGCTTGCATTAATTTTTATAGCCCATTTTTCAAACCAGGTAGTTATAGTGTCAAGAGTACCTTGAAGGTTTCTGGAAGCTAAAGACAAGTCGTTATGAGCAGAGAGCAGGACAGTGTCGTCTGCAAAGGTAGCAATTATTGAAGAGGGCTCATTCGGGTGTGGTATATCTTGAGTATATAGAACATACAGGAGAGGTCCTAAAACACTCCCTTGGGGTATTCCAGCATTTATTTGTCTTATTGACGAGAAAGCGTCTTTGACTTTTACATAAAAGTGTCTATCTGATATATAACTTTTAAGCAAAAGATAAAAATCCTGCGGAAGGAGAGATTGAAGTTTGAATAACAATCCCTTGTGCCATACCTTGTCAAATGCCTTCTCGACATCGAGAAAAACTCCTATACAATATTTCTTGTCATCAAGGTCTGTAGATATTTTGTTAACTATTCTATGTATTTGTTCAATTGTGGAATGGTGTTTTCGGAATCCAAATTGATGGTCAGGTATAATGTAACTATTGTCAAGTATGGGTTGCAGTCGGCTCCTAAATATTCTTTCAAACACCTTTGATAAAATCGGCAAAAGACTTATCGGTCGATAGGAAGCTGCACTGGAAGTATCTTTGCCAGGCTTAGGTATTGCTATAATTTCTGATACCTTCCAAGTCTTTGGAAAATATTTGATCCTTATTATAGCATTAAATAAATTTCGGAGATAAAGTACAGCACTCTTTGGAAGTTCTTTCAGCAATTTACCAGTTATCATATCATAACCCGGGGATTTCTTTGTTTTGATTTTGTCAATAATTATTTTGATTTCCTTAGCAGATACGTACCGGATTGGAATGTTACGAATAGAACTTGTATTTTCTGACATATGTTCACAGTTTTGTGGATCATTCTGAAATGTGTTTTGAAAAAAGTCAGCTAGCTCTGTTTTTGCCCAGCTACCATCTGCCTTTTTTCGTGGTTCGTCATAATTTTTTAGTAGCCTTCCAAAGGGAGAAATTAGTATCTGAAATCAGGGTCAGATTTTTGCAAAGAACTTCTTTCAGGTGTTCAGTTGCTTGTTTAAACTTCGTTTTGTCTTCGGGGCATCTTGTAGTTTGCCAGATTTTTCGTAGTTTTTAGGCCCTGTACCGAAGGTACAAGAGCCTATTGGTCTTGTGCAAATGTATGTAACAGGTAGAAATAATGGTCGGAGACCCCCCAAAGTTACCCCATTATGGTCAGGAGTGATAGAGGAGTCGATTTAGCCATGTCCGCCTGTCCGTCCGTCCGTCTGCCCGTCTGTCCATTCGTCTGTCCGTCTGTATGAACGGAAGGATCTCGGAAACGGTAATAGATAGAGTCTTCGTGTTTTTTGCATTCGACTAGGACTGCTCCGGAATTTTACAAGTTTATTTTAAAATTTGGCACCTAACCCAAATGTGTTTGTTAGGCGACCTGAACTGGTACAGGGCCTCTTACAGTCGGTTACGCCCGACTGTGATTTTCATACTTGTTTTTTTTTCAATTTGTTGACGAATTCCATAGCTTTTTTTCGAATAAAATCCGGAGTTGAGATCAGCGCCGCCCCAGCTAGAGCATCATTAAAATATATCACGGAACTTTCTATATCATATGAAGATTTTAATGATATATCCGATCGTAAATCTATATTAAGAAACTCTTTATCAAGGGTTGGCGTGGGCTTGTTTGTTGCAAGTGTAGTCAGGTAATCGAGCTGAATTGGCGAGTGATCAGAAGACAGTTTAAAACGGGATGTTTTTGATAATACGAAAGTCAATTAGATCTGGTACTTTCTTTGAGTCTGTTGGCCAGTATGTAGGCTCTCCAGTGGAAAGGTATTTACAGTTATTTCTTTCAATTGATTGTAGAAGCATTTCACCTTTTTTAATTTGTAAGCTGCGAGCCTCATGCCATATGCTCTGAATCTTGGTCCTAAGGATTTGAAGTAATTGTTGTACTGTGCCAAAGTTAGTTTATATCTAGGAGGACTATACAAGGCCGAAATAGTCAGGGGTCGGTTAAGATCATCTTAATGAATAATATTAGCTTACATATAGTCCTAGCTATAATTTTCAATTAGAGAGAATTTAATTCGATTCTTTATAATTATGGCCGATCCCCCATGACCAGTTCCGTCTGGGTGATTTGTATTGTATAATGTGTATTCTGTGGTCCTTAGGAAATGTTTAGATGTGAGATGAGTTTCTGAGATCTTAAGTAAGTAAATAAGTAAAGAGGAGTGTACTAAGTTTAAGAGGGCCTTTCAAAAACTTAAGCGGTATAAAACGCTTTTAAAGCGCAACCAATGGAATGGAACAGAAAGGATTAACAGCAATATGCAACGCACTGTCGAAAGGTTTCTTATGCGATAAATTGGCACCTGGAAACGAAACGTTATGAACTCTCAGATAATATCATTTAATACTATGTGTGAATGACATAAATTCATTTTATTATTCTATTATTTGGCTTAAAATTCGAAAATTCCATTTGTTTGCTATGAGTGCTGCGGTTCAAATAATATTAAGGTTTTTTTTTTTGTATTTAATTTTTTTATGATTTTTAATAAATTTTAAAATCTTTTCTTATTTGTTTAAATTTTTGTTGTTAGATAATTTTTGTTGCTCTTTGTTTTTGTTTTTGTTTTATTTAGTAAAACTCTTTATTTCGTTATCAAAGCAAAATAAATAAATAAAGTTGCAGATTATCTTTGAACTTGCGACCCACAACTGACGTAGTCTTATTTTCTTTCTTTCTTTTAATAAGACTTACATAATTTTATTTTATTCAACTTCAATAATTTTATGGCATTTTGAGATACATTGGAATCATGCCATGGTAAATCTGAAATCATTTTTAGCTTCTTAGTGTAACAATTCGCAATACTAAGCAGCCGTAAAGTGGCTTAAAGAAAAATGCATGACTGCTACGCCAAACCGAGTCAAAAGTTGACTTTATATCCAAGAGGACTTAGATTGATTAAAGTTTTCTCTGATAAGTTTACTGGCGCGAAACCCAAATTGTTTATTCTGGTAGTCAAAAAAACAAAAACCTCTCCGACCCCTTTAGAATCAAGTGAGGTTTCAGGCAGGGCGATGCGCTGTCGTGCGATTTTTTTCAATTTTATGATGGAATACATCCTGCGCCAGTGTCCGCACATACAGAATATGTCGGTCTCGATTTTCCAATAGGAAGAAATGCTGCTTGCGTACGCGGATGATATTGATACCACGAGTACACAAGAACGACGAGTCAGCAACGTGTTCTCAGAGATCGAAAAACAGTCTAAGCACATGGGTCTAGCGGTGAATGAGGACAAGACGAAGTACTTGGTGTCTTCTAGCACACTTTCATTGTGTCTTGGACGGCAAGTGACGATGGCGAATTTCAATTTCAATCTTGTAGAAAACTTCGTCTATCTTGAATCCGAAATAACCAGCAACAACAACAGTAATCTTATTAGAGTCAGCGAGGAGTTTATGTCCCGTATGAACCGCAAGCTGTATGAACTTTTCGATGAGGTTGACATAGTCCACCGCAAAAAATTCCAGCGGCTGCACTAGGCTGGTCACCTCATTCGAATAGATGAAAGAGCTTCAACACTCATGGTTAACATGGGAACGTAAGCTCTCAAATTCCCGCCTTTCTTGCTCCTTTTTCTTGCGTCTGAAAATGCGTTTCTCCTCTGCCTCTGTTTCTCTCGATATTGCGTTGCTCCCGACTGCAGAGATCGTTTATAGGAAGCGTTCTTCACTGCAGTAGCATTGCGACACTCCTCTTCGTACCAAGAATTTTTCACAGAATTTGTATAACCAATGACATCCATGGTAGACCTATTCATGGAGCGGGGGATATGTTTCCACTGTTCACATATATCGTGAGAAGACGGAGATGTTTCCCGGAGCAGTCGGGAGAGTGTGTTTGAAAAGGCTACGGCGGTCTGTGCTGATTGCATCTTGCTGACATCTAGCTTTCGTTTCATGTTGGAATGTGCGGCGTGCACTACGCTGAGCCTAGTGCGTACCTTGGCTGCGACAACATAGTGGTTCAAATCAATGTTGGGACCACGTAACGTTCGCACGTCCAATAGGAACATGATCAATTTGGTTGCGTGTAATTTGAACTGGACTCAGCCACGTACCCTTTTGGATGTTAAGGTGTTGAAATCTGGTACAACTAACAACCATGGTCCGACTTGCGGCGAAATCGATTAGCCTCTCTCTCCATTATTGGAGGTAGTGTCGTGAAGGCTAAATTTTCTGACGGTTGGGCCAAAGATTCCTTCATTCCTAATCTTGGCGTTGACATCGCCAAACACGATTTTGACATCGTGTTTGGGACAGCGTTTGTACAGACGTTCCAAGCGCTCATAGAACTCATCTTTAGCATTGTCGTCTTACTCTTCCGTAGGGGCGTGCGCACAAATCAGGCTAATATAAAAATATTTAATCTTGATGCGTATCACGGCGAGGCGCTCCACAACAGGCTTGAACCTGGAGACGAGGCCACGTAGTTTCCTACTCACCACGAAACCACCTCCAAATTCGTGCTTACTCGCATGGCAGCTGTAGTAGATGTCACAGGATGCTTTTTTAGAGCAACGCTGTCCTATCCATCGGATTTCTTGGATTGCGGTGATGTCAGCCTTGCACTTTTCGAGGACATCAACCAGCTGGATACTTGCACCATCCCAATTAAGGGTGCGGACATTCCATGTGCTTATCCATAAATCGTGATCCTTATATCGTTTGCGGGGGTCGTCATCAAAGGGTTCCTTCCGAAGCTTCCTGTAAGTTTTCATTGGAGATATATTTGTACAGTGACGGGTTCCAAGCACAGCGCAGCCATATTTCCAGATCGGCGCAGTTATCTGTTTGTAAACGCCAACCTTGTTCCTAAGCGGCAACTTACTGCGCGCACTTAGGAGCCAATAATGCTTGGCCACAGCAGCTTTTATGCGAGACCTAATAGCTGTTATATGGCCAGCAAATGTTAGGCTGCGGTTCAGGATGATGCCAAGGTATTTGGCAGTATTAGTCCGCTGGACGGGCACCTCGTCTTAGCGTAACGCAGACATGGGCCAACTTATGGCTGCTTATACTAATGTTCCAGCGCCTCGCCCATAGCGCAAACATTGCGGCGCATTCTTGGATGTCGTCGGCTGCTTCGTACTCGCAGTAGCCAGCATCATGCTATCAGGAAAGTATTGCAACCTCTATGTATAGGATTGCACGACCAGATAGTGCCTTCAGAGTGGCCTGGCGCTCAGTTTAAGCTCTGCTGGCCAGTTACTTCAGATATCTCACTTTGGGCAAAGGGCTTGATGGGCAGATTCATTTGGAGCGCTTGGGTAAACCACTCATGAGTGTCAATTATTTCCTGCTCACCAGCTGAAGCGCTCGGCTAGGTGTTCAGCAAACACCTTCGCCTGTTTCTCGGTCTAATTGAACTCATCGTTGCACTGTGGAACTATGGCATTTTTCAGGGTAGCTCAGTTGAGAACGCAAATAGTGGTTGCCTGCAAATATTCTCTTGAGTATGGCTCTAACAAGTAATGTTTAATTCGTTTGCGAATTAATATAACCGTTCCACCATGATGAATGATTTGTATCATCCCAGGCTACGTAGTCTATAGCCTGGGATATGAAGACCGTACCACATCTAGTACTTCGTTATCAGCCAGGAATTCTCTTAGTTCGAGTTTGCGTTGATTTAATAAATTTTTCAATAAATAAATTTCGCAAATTTTCTTACAGATGACAGCGGAATAGTTTCTAAATTGGCCAAATTAAATGACTTGTCATCAGCATAAGCCGCAGCCATAAGATAATTTCTATTTTATTTACAGTCTGTCCAATGAGTTTGTATAATTTGCTCATTTGGTGATAAAGCAACAAAAATACAACTCAAATGCGAGCGTGGAGAGGGCGAGAGTCTAAGGTTCCGCAAATGCTGCTACGTAGCTCTTTGCGAATTGTTGAATTTAATTTTCATTTCGGCTTAAGTTATTTGCTTTGCATTAATTTTAAACATGTGCAAAGCATTTAATAATAATAAAACATTTTATGCTGGGCCATAATTTGTTTTCACGATTAGAGGCCGCGCTAAGTGCGCCTAAGAATGCTTTGCGAGATAAGTGCGCAATCTATTATCTGACTTTAATGATTATCAAAATCTTTCTCTTCTTCTTTTTTTTTATTTTTTTTTTTTGTCAACCCAAATTAAATATCTTTTCGGGGCTTAGTGGGTTTACATTGGGGTAGGTACTTGTATATAAACTGCGAACGTTCGCCAAAATGTTGCTTCGTGTTTGCCAGCCATTCAAGCGGTCAGCACGCGTTTTAAAATGTCTAAGATTTCTATTTGCCTCCTATTGCTGGTAGCACTCTTGAGTGCCCAGTCCAAAGCTGGCAGTTTCCAATGTCAGTAGTCATGGTCAAAAGTTTCGAATACGTTTTTAACTTTCTTTAAATTTCAGTTCCAGAACCACACAACCAGTATCAATTGACTGGTAGGGATAGGGTCAATCCATATGCCCGAAACTCCCAAACATTGGATTTGGCCGGAGGCTTGGCCAAAAATAAATATACACCGGAAAAGGAAAAGAATCCACAGTTCTGGCGCAATTTAGCCTACGAAGAGATTGCCGCGCGTTTGAAGCATGCGCAACCCGACAAGCGAAAGGCCAAGAATTTGATACTGTTTCTTGGCGATGGTATGTCGCTCAACACACTGGTGGCCTCGAGAATCTACAAGGGTCAGCTTAAGGGCAATACCGGTGAGGAAGACTCACTGAGCTTTGAAAAGTTTCCCTATTCCGGACTGAGTCGTGTAAGTGTGTGCTGTGTGTGGCGCAAGCCAATGTTTAATAATTTGACTACTTATTACCACGCAGACCTATTGTGCCAACGCACAAGTTGCCGATTCAGCTTGTACCGCCACTGCATACCTTTGCGGTGTGAAGACCAACATCGTTTCGGTTGGTGTCTCCGCTGCGGTGGAGTACAACAACTGCAGCGCAGCCATGAATCCAGCGAACCAGGTCAGCTCCATTGCCGCATGGGCACAAGCGGCCGGCAAGGCGACGGGCATTGTCACGACAACAACACTGACGCACGCTAGTCCCTCGGGCGCCTATGCGCACTCCGCGAATCGTTTCTTTGAATCAGATGCCGATATTTTGACCTACGGCGAAGGCAAAAACCATCCGTCGACTTGCATGGACATTGCCACTCAACTGATAACACAAAAGCCCGGACGTTACTTCGATGTTATGCTCGGCGGCGGCATGGGCAAATTTTTACCCAACACTATTGAGGATTCATTCGGCAAGAAGGGCGAGCGTTTGGACGGCAAAAACTTGCTCGGTCGCTGGCAGGCAATGCACCCGGGCGGTGTACTGGTGACCAACCGCAAGCAGCTGAAAAGCGTCAACTTCAAGCAGACTTCCAGTCTGATCGGTCTCTTCAATTCGGGCTCCATGAATTTCCACTCTGTCGCAGATAACACGGTGCAGCCGACACTGGCGGACATGACAGAGGCGGCCATAAAAATGTTAAGTAAAGACCCTGAGGGCTACGTGGTATTCATTGAGGGTGGCCTCATTGATTACGGTCACCATTACAATTTGGCACGAATCGCTGCAGAGGAGACACTGCAATTCGAACAAGCTATACAACTTGCGCGTGACATGACCAATGTGGATGATACGCTGATTGTCGTTACCTCGGATCATGCGCATCCTTTGAGCATTGCCGGTTATCCTGGACGCGGTACAAACATTATGGGCCTCAACCAACACGATGTCGATGTGAATGGCGTCAAGTATGCGACACTTAATTATGCCGTCGGCATGAACCAGTATTTGGATGAACATGGAGAACGCATCGATCTAACGAAAGAAATCGAAGATCCATGTGAGTAGTATTTTCTGCTTATTTCTTGGCAAAAAAGTGAGAGTGTAACATTTCTGTTTTACTTCTAGCTTTCCTCACGCCCAGCTACATTCGCGGTAATCTTGGCGTACACGCTGGCGATGATGTCGGCATTTTTGCATCTGGACCACAGCAGCACATGTTCTCCGGCGTCATGCAGCAGAGCACCATACCGCATACCATGGGCTATGCAGGTTGCATTGGTGACGGACCTAAGGTCTGTGACAGAAAGTAGGTGGAGGACCCTAGTTAAGTGTGTGAATTTTGCTGAAAAGCAGCTTTCAATTGTTTCATTAAAAAAAAAGTTTAAATTTTTATTGTTTTAAAATTTATAAAAGAATGTTTAAAAAGTAATCTGAATCAAGGCTCTGTGAAATAATAATGTAATATTTTTTTAATAAAAACAAAAATTTAATATTTGAAAAACAAGCAGTAAGGATTTTTTGTACACATTTTTTTAGGCAGGAGTTTGAGGATGTTGAGAGGTTATGTGACAGCAATGAAGCGCGAAATTTCTATTGAAAGGTCAAGCGTCTGACTGAAAGTTTAAAGCCCGGAGTAACTTTCTGTAAGGACGAAAATGGAAATCTGGTTACGGATGAACAGGAATCACTGAGATTATGGAGGAGTCATTTCTGCAAACTACTCGGAGGCGATGAAGCGCACAATTCCGCCTATAAAGAAATGACACCAGAACCACCAGTTAATGATGGCACTATTGAAGAGCCACCGGACTATAACATGGTCGACTCGGTTATTAAAAAGTTTAAAAATAACAAAACAGCAGGCGTGGATGGGTTGCCAGCTGAGTTATTTAAGACTGGCGGCGAAGAGTTGGTTAGGAGAATGCACCAACTTCTATGAAAGATGAACGCACACCCAATGACTGGAAGCTCAGGGTTCTCTGTCCTATTCTTAAGAAAGGAAAACCCGCTGTTTGCGCCAACTACTGTGGAATAAGTCTTCTTTCGATTGGATATAAGATTCAGTCGAGCGTATTGTTTAATAGGCTGAAGCCATACACGGAATCACTGATGGGAGTATATCAGTGTGGCTTCAGACCAAAAAAGTCGACCAGTGACCAAATCTTGGAAAAGATCCGTGAGTTTAACAACGACACACACCACCTATTTGTCGACTATAAAGCCGCTTTCGACACGCCCTGTCTGCACTAGGAATCCCGGCAAAGATTGTGCATCTTTGCATGGGGACGCTATCTAACACATAAAGCGTTCTCAGGGTGGGGAAAATCCTCTCCGACGCCTTTGATACCAAGAGAGATTTCAGGCAAAGCGATGCTCTGTCGTGCGATTTTTGCAATCTTTTGATGGAACACATCCTACGCCAGTGCCCGTACATACAGAGTATGTCGGGCTCGATCTTCCAAAAAAAAGTGATGCTGCTCGCTTACGCCGATGACATCATAAGCAGGAACGGCAAATCAGCAAGGAGTTCTTAGAAATTAAAAAAAGTCTCGGCTCATGGGTCAAGCGGTGAATGAGGGCAAGACGAAGTTCTTGGAGTCTTCTCGCACGCAGTCATCGCGTCTTGGACGTTCAGTGACGATGGAGAATTTCAACTTCAGTGTTGTAAAAACTTTGTCTATCTTGGAACAGAAATAACCAGCAACAACAACGTCAGTTTGTAGATCAGGCGAAGAATCACGCTTGCAAACAGATGGTTTTTTTTTTTGGGCTGAGGCAGCAAATGAGAAGTAAAGCTCGAAAATAAAGATCTATAAGACGCTGAAACTTCCGGTCGTATTGTATGGCGCAGAGGCATGGACTGTGATTGAAGAAAATGTTACCAACAAGCTAATCGGACTGGAAGATGAGTTGCTGCTTTCAGGCTTATTTGGCTTGGGTATCATTAATACCGCCGCGCATTTCCATTGACTGGGAAAATATTCTAACCTTAGCATTGCATTGTATATATTTGGAAGGTTTTTCAGAGTGAAGTCGTCAATTTTATCGAAACCGGGTGACTCTTTATTTTTTAACAGTTTTATTTCGACTTGAACTCGATGGCAATCGATGTTTGAGGAATTTGCAGACTCATTTGATAAGGCGACCCAAGAAAAGTCAGAACTTCGTCTTCCTTAGATGTTAGATTAGTTTCACTGGGTTGAAAAACTGAATGCAAACGACTTGCGAAAGTCTCAGCCTGGCCGTTTGGTCATGAAGAGTGCAGATACAGAGGAAATAGAGGGTATATTACGAGAGCACTTAAGCCTTGGTGGCAATGGCTTGTCCGATGAGGACCAATAGTTAGATGCAATAAATAAATCTTTGAACAAATTTGCCTTTCGGACTGCTAATAATTTGTATGCTAAAATTTAACTAAATTAAAAATTGCAAATTATTTAATTTTTACAGACAAGAAAAAGACAAGAAAAAAGGGAAAGATTTAATTATTTAATTTAGACAAGAAAGTTAAAAAATAAATTTAAATTATGTCAATTTCTGTTGCAAATTCAATAATATTTGACAGTGCTGTCGAGTACTGAATTAATAAATAAATATATAAATCCAAAAAAATAAATAAATAAATCGGAAGCATTTAAATTTATTAAAAATAAACACGTTAAAGATCTTCTGCATTGTGTCAACCCCAATAAAATAATTAATATCCAGCTACCAACATTGAACTTATATCGATTTGACGCAATAAAATGCATAAAATGGGTTACACCAATCTGACTCACTACTCATACTCCTTAATAAAAATCCCCCACCTGTCTGAACAGCTCACATTCTCTTAGGCTGTCACCATTTTCATCATGAAAGGTTCAAATTCTTAAAACAAACAATTTAAGAAATTACTTCACCGAACAACTTATATAAAAGAATTGGATAAAAACGCTTATCCAGTAAGTTATTATCCATATTATGCCACGCCCACTTCTAGCAGACGCGGCTATGCAAATCCACTAAATGATGGAATTTTATGTGAAAAACATTTTATTACGATTTAATATTAATTTAATATTTCATATGTTGACTTTTTCTAACGAATAATTAAAAGAAGCAAAATTATTATTATTTGTTTTTTTTTTTTAAACCAATTGGTTTTTCTCGCTTTTGAACGAACTAAATCGCAATTTTCATTAATAATTTTTTTGATTTTTGAATAATTCTTTGGCGGTAAGTTTTGAAGTTGAACTGCATTATTCCTCAATTGAACAAATCAAATACCACTTTATCTATTTACCATTTTTTACTGTGTTATCTTTGAATGTTTTTTTTCAAAATACAATAGACTGCTACTGCTTTGCGACAATTTAATTGTGCTGCTCAACACAGCGAATCTAGTTTCCAATTTACAATACACCAATTTACAATAACTGCTTGTACACTGTCTTACCAACATGATAACTGCTCTACTCAATATAAAAATTGTGGTAGATTTTATTACGTTTGGTTAGTTTCTTGCGCACTGCCTTGCTTATCTGTTAATACTACCAGGGCGTTGGCGAAGAGCGTGGAGCTGGCGTAGTTCGGAGCGGAGCACTCTTACAATTCTAATTTTAAATTTAATTAGTTTAAAATTAGTTTATTATTTAAATTAAAGTTGGCCATAAAGTTTAAATAAAACAAATGAAAAAAAAAATATATATTTTATACAGAATGTATAAAAATTGTAAGAAAAAATCCATGGACACATTAACTTATTGTTCAGATATATAGATGTCGAATTAAAAAAACAAAAAATAATAATATCATTTATACACGATATCCCGATATACTAAATAGGCACAAAGAATTGTCAATAGAAAATTTAATTTTTTTTTTAAACTTTTTATTTGAAGAATAAAATAATTTGTCGCATTAAATAAGAAAAACTATCGATTTTCCTTACAATTTTGATACATTCTGTTTATTTTTTTTTTCTTTTCAGTATGCATACGTATATAAAAAAATAGTTTATTTATTTTATTTATTTGACTTAAACTTTATGATCAACTTTAGTATAAATTAATAAAATTTAAAATTATTTTTTTGAAGAGTGCTCCGCTGCGAACTATGCCAGCTCCACGCTACACACCTCGCCAAGGCCCTGGTAGTATTAACAGATGGGCAAGGCAGTGCGCAAGAAGTTTTGTATTTTGAAAGAGTTATCATATTGGCAAGACAGTGTACAAGCAGTTTAGCATTTGTATTGAGTAACACAGTTAAATAGTCGCAAAGCAGTACGGAAACAGTCTATGTACTGTGTTTTGCACGAAAACCGACCAAAGATAACACAGTAAAATATGATAAATTGATAATTCAGTTGCTGAACTTCAAAACTTAAAACCGCCAAAGAATTATTCAAAAAGCTAAAAAATTATTAATGAAAATTGCGATTTAAAAGGAGAAAAAACAATTGGTTAAAAAAAAAAAAAAAAAAACAAATAATAATAATTTTGCTTCTTTTAATTATTCGTTAGAAAAAGTCAACATATGAAATATTAAATTAATATTAAATCGTAATAAAATGTTTTTCACATAAAATTCCATCATTTAGTGGATTTGCATAGCCGCGTCTGCTAGAAGTGGGCGTGGCATAATATGGATAATAACTTACTGGATAAGCGTTTTTATCCAATTATTTTATATAAGTTGTTCGGTGAAGTAATTTCTTAAATTTTTTGTTTTAAGAATTTGAACCTTTCATGATGAAAATGGTGACAGCCTAAGAGAATGTGAGCTGTTCAGACAGGTGGGGGAATTTTATTAAGGAGTATGAGTAGTGAGTCAGATTGGTGTAACCCATTTTATGCATTTTATTGCGTCAAATCGAGATAAGTTCAATGTTGGTAGCTGTATATTAATTATTTTATTGGGGTTGACACAATGCAGAAGAACTTTAACGTGTTTATTTTTAATAAATTTAAATGCTTCCGATTTATTTATTTATTTTTTTGGATTTATATATTTATTTATTAATTCACTACTCGACAGCACTGTCAAATATTATTGAATTTGAAACAGACAAAGAAGGAATATTTTAAATATATTTTTTTTATAGTTTTCTTGTCTAAAATTAAATAATTAAATCTTTTTCTTTTTTCTTGTCTTTTGTTTATATTAAAAATTAATAATTGATGATGAGTATAGCTTTTGGAGAGCTACAAAGTATCTCAAGCATCCTAAAAGCAGAAGTGCTGTTCTTATAAATAGCAATGGATTTTGCAAGCTGTTTTCATATAGTTTTTCAACCCTAATCTAACATTTAAGGAAGACGAAGTTCTGACTTTTCTTGGGTCGCCTTATCAAATGAGTCTGCAAATTCCTCAAACATCGATTGCCATCGAGTTCAAGTCGAAATAAAACTGTTAAAAAATAAAGAGTCACCCGGTTTCGATAAAATTGACGACTTCACTCTGAAAAACCTTCCAAATATATACAATGCAATGCTAAGGTTAGAATATTTTCTCAGTCAATGGAAATGCGCGGCGGTATTAATGATACCCAAGCCAAATAAGCCTGAAAGCAGCATCGCATCATACAGACCGATTCTTGGTGTAACTTTTTCTCAAATACTTTTATGAAGACTGTTACCAGTTGTGAACGACCTCGAAATTATACCGAAATACAAGTTTGGGTTCAGTAGAAACCATGGAACACCTGAACAGTGCCACCGAATTGTCAACTTAATTTCCGATGCCTTTGAGAAGAAACAATGTTGTTCGGCAGTGTTTCTTGGTACCCAGACACCCAGGCATTCTTTATGGGGTTCCTCAAGGAAGTGCGCTGGGCCCTTTGCTCTACACTATATTCACAGCTGATATGCCTGTCTCAGACACTGTAAGTGAAGCAACGTATGCAGATGATATTGCTATCATAGCAGCAAGTGAAGATCGTGTTGAAGCATCATGCTTTGATAGAGGACTGGCTCTAAAAAATGGAAAATTAAAAGAAAATAAAGAAATTATTCAACAAATTATTCAACAAATTATATAACGCGGCGTAGACCTTATGGATGGGCTTATGGGCCGCTATCATATCAGAGCTAAAACTCGGGATGCCTTGACTCGAATTTTTTACCACTTGCTCGATATGGCAGATTGGAAACAGATAAGCAACTTTCTGATGAAGCATGAGAACAGTTTATAGCACAAGCAAACAACAAGTTTAGTGGATTATGTTGCAAGAAGCAAAACTACTGGCAGAGTTGGCCCATTCCCATTATGGTGAACAAGTCAATTATTGAAAGAATGTGGCAGTGGTTTCTGACATCCAGAAAGCTTCACTTCCGACACCAAACAATGGAAATAACTTCAGTTGCATGGAACTCATTAGTAAACTTGACACTTTTTTAGCGGATCATCTGGAAAACTGCAAATTTTTACGTAAATAACAGAACATATTGTGAATAAATTGCATTTGTGCTATGATGTATCATACAGCAAAGCTATTTGAGATCTGTTGCTTTTTTTTTGCCATAAGAGTACAAAGTGCCGCGCTACTTCTTAGCTGAAGAACGTGCTGGCGACTTCTTTGCGCCAGGTTTTGGCTTGTTATGCTTCAGGTCTGCACACTTTGGAACGTGCCTCTCTGCAGCTTCTTCATTAAAACGACGCCCACAATGCTCGCATTTGATGTAATCCGGGTTAACAGATGGCACTGGTTGCGGCGGATCACTGAGACGGCCACCTTTCGTCAAATGAACTGTCACTGTTCGTACTGCGCGAACCGAGTTTATGGAATCTTCATGCTTTTCGCTCCAAAGAGTTTTCTTGTCGCCTGAGTTGGAGACGCCAGCCTTGGCTGCACTAGCGTTCATTGATTTGCTACGTGGCAGCGCCTTGTTTTGCTTTTTTAAATAGTTTTCCGCTTCTGTTCCTTGGATTCTCTGCTTGGAAGCCGCCTCGTGCCTTGCAAGACGCTCCTCAATGAAACAACGTTGACAGAAGCGGCATTGTGCAGTACCTTCTGGCGGCATAACCGAGCGTGGTGGAGCTTTTGTAGCCATGGATAATTTTGCTGCCGTATTGCGCATCTTCGCAGAAACACCAGTGGGTGCCTTGGTAGCAGCGACCATTCCACCAGTGCGACCTTTGTTATTTATAGAACTATGTTGGAGAAAGATCCTGCGGAACGAGTTGGTGCACTTCCTGCAGCTGCTGCACTGATCTTCACTCCTGTTGCCATCCTTCTGGCAGTTGTTCACTATTGCCTACATATCGACAGGAACGCGGAGTAGCATCCCGAAAATCGAGCACAATTACTCCAGAAGAAATTAGAAATTCACTTCATTGCCTCATCTGGAATATACAGAATCAACATTTTTCCGATAAGATTCGTTGCCTTCAAAAGGCAATTCGAGGCAAGGCAGTACATATTGAATCAGTCTTCTGAAGCATTTATTGCTGCATTGAAACGTCTAACGTCTAATGGGTAGACGTGGAATACCCATAGACATATTCTGTGATAATGGTACAAATTTTGTAGGGGCTAACACTTAGCTCAAAGTGCTCAAAAATGCTTTCGTAGCCAAACAGTACCAAGACCGTATTATAGATTTTTGTACGTAAAATTTTATTAACTTTCATTTTATGCAGCCCAGAGCTCCACACTTTGGAGGCATTTGGCAATCGGCTGTAAAATCCGCTAAAGGACCCTTTCTCACGTTTGAGGAACTAACTACAGCACTTGTGGATATCGAATCAGTCATGAATTCGAGACCTATCTCATCTCTTTTAAGCGATCCCAATGACAGTTCCTGGTGGAGCCTGTAATTGGCGTTGATTGCGCTTAAATTGCAAACTTGCGTCGCTGGAAACGCATAGAAGCAGCCAAGCAAAATTTCTGGGCAAGGTGGTCCGTTGAGTATCTTAATAAGATACAACGTCAAGCAAACCTTCAACCTGGTATTTTAATTCTTAAACATGAGGACAATATGCTACCGTTTAGATGGACTACTGGACGAGTTATTGCAGTCATACCTAAAGTTCTAAAAAGTTCTACGTGTATGTTGCCTCGTCTAAAGTGAAATATTTTAGCTTTATTTTTTCTTAGCGCAGACAACATGCCAAACAATGCTTAAAGCTTGAAAAAGCTGCCTGCTGAAGGAGTACTTGCTTCAAGTAGCTCAGGTTATGAGCTTGAGGATTAGATGTGCTTAGTAAAGACATCAAACGATTTATTTACTAAAGTAAATCAAAAGAATGCCGAGCGCTTAATAGATGAACCAACAATATGCGAAAAATAAAAATGACAAGACTGCTTAGCAATTATCCTTGATTGACATAAGCCGCCGTAATCCTATTTTCGCAATTCGTCAACACAAAACAAGAAACACAAACAACAATCAGTAAGATTGGAAGTAAAGTAGGGTGCAAATAAAGTTTAATGCCATTCACATACGACCGGAGGACATACAAGCAGTCATACTGCAGGCAATAGCTCTGGACCTCTAGCCGTGTCTCACATGATATCTAGTTTGAGCGAGAGTTGAGAATGGTTTGCATATCTAAGGCTAGGAAAATAAGTCACTGCGCTCCCTTAAACTAAAACCTTATAAATGTACATTCGTTTCAGCTGAAAATGATAGAACGACTATCGGAGCATCATCTAAGAAATGATGTTCCGAGCATACGCCTACGTTTAGGCTAAATAAGTTGAGACCAAATGCACAAAGTAATAAGCAATATTGAGAAGACAAGATAATTTTTGACTCAAGACACTTCATGTTTCATCAATTTAACAACAAATTTGGGAAGGAAGGAATCTTTGGCCCAACCGTCGGAAAATTTAGCCATCACGACACTTCCTCCAACAATCGAGAGAGAGCTAATTGATTTCGCAGACGGCCGGAACATGGTAGTTAGTCGTACCAGAAGTATTTTTAACCCTGAATAACTTTCTGTAAAGACGAAAGTCAAAGTCTGGTTACTAGATGAACCTCTCCAAACCCTTTTGATACCAAGAGAGGTTTCAGGCAGACTGATGCGCTGTACTTAGATTTTTTCAATCTTCTGATGAACTATATCCTACGCCAGTGTCCATATATACAGAATAAGTTGGGCTCGAAAATGTGGCTGTATATAAGCCAATTCTCTCAGGTAGTCGAATAGTTAAAAAATCTTAGACGAAATAAAATTTCCCAATTAAATTAAATACAAGAAAAAAGTGTAGGGGTTTCCAGTAATGAGTTTATATGACATAAAATTTCGCTCTTTCGATTATCAAATATCTTGACATCAGCTTAATAGAACCAAACGCGGCGCTTGGGTGGTGCTGCTTCCTATTCAGTCTCTGGAGTGGAGCCTCGGCTTCCCAGCATGTAGCTGAACAACTGCCGATTTACTTCCATCAAAATTCCGATCGGGAAAGCGATTATAAAGCCAAGCATTTGGAAAAACTGGCATATTGGCCGTTGGCGTGCGCCCGCAATTCTTTTCTGTTTTCTTTGTTTTCTTGGCATTTTTTCGGAAAATTTTTCCGAATATTTGACTTAATTCAATTTGGAAGTTCGACGTAAAACTGAACAAAATTGAGAAGGTTTGCTTAAATAATTTAAATTAAAATTGATATAAAGACAGAAGATATGATGACTTCGATTAGTTTTTAATGGAGTTTAAAGGCATTAAAGCTTTAAAAATTTTACTTTATTTCCCTAAACTTACAAAATTTCTTTTAAAGCTCGAAAGAAGAAAGTTCCGAGAATGCAGAATACTTACTTACTTAAGTACTTAAATGGCCTTCAACCGTCTTTCGATTCATGGCTGCATTTGGGCGCCAGCTTCCGTAATCTTGTTCGCGCTGGCGCCAGTTGTTTTGAAAGCCAGCTACGCTGAGATCTCTGCATAGCTGGTTATTCCAACGCGTGCCATGACGTCCTCTATTACGTCGTCCACCACTCAAGTTTTGGGCCCCCCCATGTAAACCATGCGTGCTGGAGCTCTTTCATACATTCGAATGAGGTGACCAGCCTAGTGCAGCCGCTGGAATTTTATGCGCTGGACTATGTCAACCTCATCGAATAGCTCGTACAGCTCGCGGTTCATACGGGACTTTAACTCGTCGCCGACTCTAATAGGACCGAAAATCCTGCGAAGAATCTTCCTCTCGAAGACTTCCAAAGCTGTTTCATCTGACTCAATCACGGTCCGTGTCTCTCCATACAATAGGATCGGGAGTATTAGCGTCTTATAGATCTTGATTTTCGTCTTTCGAGAGAGGGCTTTGTTTCTCATTTGTTGCTCAGCCCAAAATAGCATCTGTTTGCTAGCATGATACTTCGCATGACCTCCAGGCTGACGTTGTTGTTGCTGGTTATCTCGGAACCAAGATAGACGAAGTTTTCCATATTACTTAAGTTGAAATGCTCCATTGTCACTGATCCGTCCAAGACGCGATGACGGCGTGCAAGACATATTCTGTATGAACGGGCACAAGCGTAGGTTGTGTTCCATCAGCAGATTAAGAAAATATCACGACAGCGCATAGCCCTGCCAGAAACCACCCTTGGTATCAAACGAGTCGGAGAGGTTTTTGCCCACCCTGACAACGCTTTGTGTGTGGGATAGCGTCGTCATGCAAAGACGAACAATCTTTGCTGGGACACCTAGTGCAGACAGGGCGTCGAATTACTTCGATCGTATCGGCGTGTCGAATGCGGCTTTGTAGTCGACAAATAGGTGGTGAGTGTCTCTTCCAAGATTTGGCGTAATGTGAATATTTGGTCACTGGGGGACCGTTTTGGTCTGAAGCCACACTGATTTAGTCCTATCAGTGAATCCGTATATGGCTTCAGCCTATTACACAATACGCGCGACAGAATCTTATATCCGATGGAGAGAAGACTTATTCCGCGGTAGTTGGCGCAAAAAGTGGGGTCTTCTTACTTAAATATGGGATAGAGAACACTGACATTCCAGTCATTGGGTATGCGTTCATCGAACCATGTCTTGCATAAAAGTTGGTGCATACTCCTAACCAACCAACTCTTCGCCGCCGTTCTTAAATAATTCACCTGGCAACCCATCAGAGCCTGTCTGAACACTACGGCACGAAATCGAAACACGACGAATACGTCGGAAAAAAATAATAGTCTTTTATATAAGATGACTACGGCATTTATTACTCCACAAAGCCAGATCCATGTTGTCAGACTCATACTGTAATGAGCAAGTGTTATGGAAGTCCAGGTTGTTTGAAAAACCCATTATTTCTCGTTGACGGGGAATGTCAGGAACCTTGAACTCTTTTAAGTCATCTTCTATTTTGATGTGACTAACAGACGGCAATTGGGCTGTCAAATTTATTGCTGGAACCCAAAAGCTAAGATTGGTTGTAACTTCATCATAAGCCCATAGATTCACACAATCTGAATGCAGATGGCAGCCCGCTTCAAGATGAAAAATCCCTTGGTTTTCAATGTTGATGGTTCTGATCTGCTCTCCGCAGAAGATCTCCAAGGTTGTTTCTTTTGGCAACGAAAACAACCATGAATTCGTAGTATGAAGCTGCGTCCAAAAATTATATGCTGGCATCATATTCACACTACAGATTGCTGAAATCGGGGATTTCTTTAAAAGAAGCAGTTCGTTGCCGTTTTAATGTTGTAGATTGGGTGCTTTTGCGGACAGAGCATCAATTTATCCATCTTTTGATACTCTTGCATGCTGCCTTCAATAAGACCATAGAACATGGATAGTGCGTAGTCAATTAAAATATGTTTGAAGGTTGACTTAATATTGATGAGGTGACCATTATGTGCTATTGGAAGTTGGTATACTGCAAACGCTCTCATTCTCTTGTGTTTAATTAGTGGAATCTTTACATTAAAGAAGAGTGATGCACTGGTCGTCCTCGTAGTAATTTTTGCAACGTTGTCCAGCTCTAGTGGATCAGTGTCCGGAAGCTGAACCCCTTCCGACATGTTCCACATAATTTTTAGGCCCTGTACCGAAGGTACAAGAGCCTATTGGTTTTGTGCAAATGTATGTAACAGGTAGAAATAATAATCGGAGACCCCCAAAGTTACCCCCATTATGGTCAGGAGCGATAGAGGAGTCGATATAGACATGTCCGTCTGTCCGTCCGTATGAACGACCCCCAAAGTTACCCCCATTATGGTCAGGAGCGATAGAGGAGTCGATATAGACATGTCCGTCTGTCCGTCTGGCCGTCCGTATGAACGAAAGGATCTCGGAAACGGTAATAGAGATGTTTTTTGCATTCGACTAGGACTGCTCCGGAATTTTACAAGTTTATTTTAAAAACTTGCCCCTCCCCCCCCTTCCCCATAAAATCACCCCCAAGGCTAAAAATTTCTTCGGCACAGTATAGAGATATCGTCCTTCTTAACCAAAATCCAAAAAGTTCATAAAAATCGGATAATAAATGACGATTTTATAAGCAATTGAATTTGAGCGACCCCCCTTTTCGTTTTATACATAAAAAAATGCTCTAAAGGCACTTAGTCGTGCAGTGAGAAGTGGTCATGTGTTTGGTCATAAGCTAGGGGAACATTTAATGTGTTTCTTAGGCGACCTGAACTGGTACAGGGCCTCTTACAGTCGGTTACGCTCTACTGTAAAATTCTTACTTGTTTATTTGGAAGTTGTGATACAAGTTTTTGTGTAACTAATACTTCGAGATTTTGTTATTTGCCGCATATTGACCACCTGATACACCTGGTCATTATTAACGTAGCTTGCTTCTAGAGCGAAGAATTCCTGATCTAAAAATGTCAAAAGAGTTTGAACATTTTGAACATCTCTGAATTAGTTAGGGAAACTTCGTATTTAGTTCCTTAATTTTCACTCATTTTGCGGCTTAAAATAAAATTTATGAAACCTTCAAAAACTTGTTCCACTGAAAATGTTATAGCTTCGATAGCTGAAACATTTTCCATAGGCAAATTTAAAAATGATTTCGCATCTTCTCTAGACTCTGTTATGTATGGAGCGTCAAACAAATTTTGAAAATAAAGGGATAAAGCCGCTCTAGGATTCGTCTAGGATTTTTTATCCAAGAGTGACCATGCCAAAATATAGTTATTTACCGTTGAAGATAGATTACATATTATTGCTGCAGCGTCTCCCTTTAATTTTCATTTTAAAATACTCATTTTTTGAGTATCGTAAATTTTTGTTGACCCAATTAACTGAGTAAATAATTCGTTGAATGTATGCCATTCAGAATATTTACCCGAAAAACACGACAAATCTATCTGAGGCAAGACAAATGGAAGATTTTCTTTTGTGATCTTTTCTTGATTTTCTATCAAAGTAGCGCAGCTATTTTTGAGCTCATTAAATTGCATCGTCAAGTTCTCATTACCTTCTTCATTTGCCATACATTCCATATAGCAATTTGTTGCCCTGTCTTTAGCCCCCCCCTAACAGAACTAATTGGCTTTTACCCTTTAGCGCATGATATGATGCATTCACCATATTCATTAAATGCGAAGCCGCATTTCTATTTTAGTTTTGAGCTGCCTAAATTGTTTTTATATTCTCCCTGACTTCTATCTTTGGTAGCAAATGAAATAAATTATTTTTTATTTGACTTACCCGCTGCGTCTCATACTTCTCCTTGTAGTATGGGGATTTTAACAACGTTGCTGATGGTGGCTCCAATGCAGCATGGTTCACTTTGAACCTTTTCTCCACATTTGATGATTTGAAATGAACAGTACGGCTTGCATCGAAACAAGGTTGACAGGATATTAAGGTATTCTTCAACGATCTACGTACGAAATTTCTGATTGGATGGTGGGCATCACGATAACTCAATTCAAGAAGGCGGGTGAAGTATGCTGCGTATACGCAATATGTGCTAGAAGCTGCTCACATGTTGCGTATACGCCATGTTAGCCTACAAAATATGGGAAATATGTGTATAGAGAAGTGGTTTACAATTTGTGTACAGTTTGTTAGACACTTAAATTAGCTTCTTAACAAAAAAAAAAATGGGTCGCCTTGGAAACTGAAATTTGTATGAAGTATATCTTCCTATCTCAATCGATGTGGCGTACTTTTTTTGGATTTAGTACAAAATATAATCGAAAATTTGTCACTCAAAGCTAAACTAAACCACAAGAAAGTGTTTCCCATACAAAAAAGCAGAATGACGAACAATATTGTGATTTTTTTTTATTTTCCCTTCCATTTTTCCCCAAAAGTAGTGTCCCTTTCATGCACGCCATTTGCCGACAAGTTAGAGCCGTACAGTCTGGCGTGTACCATATAACAAATTCCAGATTTCGAGCTTTTGGGTTATGTGCAACTTGCATGAATGCATATGAATGAATATGAATACTAGTGAATATGAATAAATGTGAACGAATATGTATATGAATAGGCATGAATATGAATGAAAATGAATGAATATGAATATATATAGATAGATGTATATAATATTCATTTTTATATATAGATTGTGGATTAAATTTTTTTTAATTTGTACTTTAGAAGACGTTGAAGTATCAACGAATTAATAGAAAACTGTATATTTAAGCTTTTTAGCAGCAACGAATTTGAAAACATTGCAAATAATTCTACTGCATGCAGCTGTGATATTCTTTAATATGTGTCAAATATTTTTAATATTTCTAAATTATTACAAACTTTCTTAGCATATATTTATGTGTTTATTAATGATGCCAATGTATCTCCATTTCAAGCTTCGCTTAAATCGTTTCATTTTCAGTTTAAGTAGCTCCAAACTGTAATCAATGTTGCTACATTTTGAAGTGAAATATTACTAAATCAATGTAATGACGACTTCATTGCGTACTTCAGTCTTCCTGCTTCCTGTCTCCGCTTTATCAGTGTAACACTCGATATTTTTAGTTGTTATCGCTTTGGGCTTACTAGAAAATTGTCAAAATAAAAATAGACCGTATAACATAGCAAACAAATACATACATAAATAAACGAAGGGAACGCAGTTGTCAGTGATAAATGACTCTAAGCTACTTAATTTGCGCTACAAACGGCAAAGTATCTGTTTTCTGTGTATCTGTGTGTCTGCATCTAAATTGTCTGATGTGCTTGTTCTGCTACGCTGTCGCATCTCTGACAAAAGAAATTTCCATAGCTGTTGTCAGCAATCTTCGCTTCAACAAATAAACATGGAATATGTCTGTCCGTCTGTCCGTCCGTCTGTCTGTCGGTTTCTATCAAAGTTGTCGAAGTTTAAAAGAAAATAAAATAAAAGAAAATAAATTTCGACAATTTAGTTGTGGTTTTTTTTTCTGCTAAATCTAATCATTGTACTTTGGAAATCTATGATTGAAGAAATTGATTGAAGAAATAATAAATTATGCTGTGATTAATGTTGTTGTAAATCGATTTTATATTCTATTTATAAACACTGAGGACTCTGCGTAGTTCCTTTATTTTAAGTTATTTCAAAATGGTATAAATTCTGTTTCATGCAGCCTAAATGTGAAAATATGGCTGAGCTAATAAAACAAGCTAATAAAAAGTATTTCTTTTTGAAGCTACTGACTTCGTAGTAACACTCTGAGGTATTTAATTTAAAATAAAAGCATATTCATACTAAATCACTTATATAAATTTTCATTTAAACGGACATTTCTGGAAATAATTTGTCTCACTGCACTCACTGCACAAGCACCTACTATTCTGGATGTTATTATGTCCTATGAAGCGTATAAAAAAAGTAACAAAATCCGCCAGTTTCCGATGCACATAACTTAATTCAAAACCATTGACTCACCTATTTTTTGTGAGACAAAGCCTTGCCTATTTTTTGCTTTTCATAATAAAAAAATATAAACACATTTGAACCTGTTTATTTTAAGTCAAACTCAATAAAATAAGTCCAGATCGTACCAACATAGAAAGTATTCTCCGTATATATCTATGATTGATATATTGGTCCGTCAGCCGATCAGGTACACAAGAGGAATACCATATAACACTTCGGTGTACGGTAGTGCGACTATATTCTCTAGAAACAGGCTTCTTTACTTTCTATAAGTGCTGGCTAAACTGTAGTGGGGTGGAGAGGGAGAATGAACTCCCCTAAATAAAAGTCAATATGTCCTTCCTCAGACAAAAAGAAAAAAGGTTGCGTTGGACTAGTGATTCGACCGTAAAAATTAAACTCACTCAAGAAATGGAAACAAGCCTTGGATACAGCCACAACCGTTCAACGATGACTTGAATAGGAACATGGAATGTGCGCTCTCTTTCTGATCCTTCTAAGTTCGCGCAAATATGCAGAGAGATGGAGCGCCACCAAATCCAATTCTCTGAAACCAGTTGGCTCGGGCAAGGCGAATTTTGCCCCTTGGCGGGCACTTTATTATCTACAGTGACCACACTCAAAGACGAGCAATTGGTGTAGGCATAATAAAAGCCAAAAGCTTGAAACACGCGTTGATAGAGTACAAGCCTATCTCTGACCTCATAATAACAGATCGATTTAAAAGCAAGTTCCGCAACATAACCATTGTTCAGAGCTTTGCACCTATAGAAGTAGACACAGAATGATTCTACGGACGAGTTTTATAACCTTCTCGACCTTACAATCAACTCTGTAACTAGTGGCGATATAATTCTTGCACTGGGTGCCTTTAATGCAAAGATCGGCGATAACAACAGCAACATTGAGAGATTCATGGGTCGACACGCGCTAGCGTTCGCAAGTAAGAACAACGGAGACCGGCTACTCGATCTTTGCGCCACCCACCAAATGTTTATTGGCGGCAGCAAATTTTCGCACTCGGACATCTATAAGTACACCCCGATAGGCGCACTACGAATCAAATCGACCATGTGCTGATTAGCAGGTGATTTCACAACTGTCTGATGGACTTGCGTGCGTATAGAGGAGCTGATATGTACAGTGAACACAATCTGATTGTTGGACGGTTACGTCCATGTCCAGAAGGAATCAGAAGGCAACAGCAATGCAAACAGATCTTCAACCGGGATGGCCTAGGTACCAAGAAGATTTATCCTTTGCCCTTTCGCGTCACAATTCTACACCAACTTGGAAGCAAATCCAAACAGCGTGCTCTCAAGCTGCGGAGAAAACGGTTGGCTTGCAGCACTTCAGCCGGAAGCCGTGGACTCTGATTGAGGAGCGCAGGCTTTTCGAAGCACAGCTAAATGCATGTGCCATGCACGACCACAGCAACCTTCGTGGATCATATAACGAAGTACAAAGGCGTATTAAAAAATCAGTTCGTTCGAAAAAGAGGGCTTTTGTGGAAAGCATAGCCAGTAAGGCAGAACAGGCGGCGAACTGCAACAACTTACGCTTGTGTCTTCAAAGCGTTAAAGGAACTTGGAAACGTTATGCCAAATATTCCACCCATCAAGGCTAGTGACGGATCTAGTCTATCGTCAGTCGAAGACCAACTGACACGCTGGAAGGAGTTCTTTAAAATCGATGACACTGAGTCAGAAACTTCACCAATTACTAACATTGAGCAGCGTCGAACAGAAGTATTTCTACTGATCCGCCTACTCGGGACGAAATAATCCTGGCCTTAAGCAAGCTAAAAAACGCGCCCTACACCCCATTTTTCGTGCGGCATGGATATCTGCGACCATTCTAGATGACTGGAAGGAGTGGGCGATCGTTACTATTCCCAAAAAGGCGGACCTAAGTCAGTGCAGAAATTGGCGTGGTATAACGCTCTTAAACTCCATCCAAAAAGTACTGGCCTTCATCATCTTAGCCAGAATCTTGCCAACTTAAAACACCCAATTAAGGCGAGAACAGAATGGGTTTCGAACAAATCCGTCCACATTAATACACTACGCATCATTGTGGAACAATCGGTCGAGTGGAGGTCCGTTATACCTACTTTATGTGGACTTCGAGTGGGCGTTTGACACCATCAATAGAGACGCGATATGGAGGTTACTGAGCAGCTGTGGGATCCCTGACCAAATCATTGAACTCATAAAGGCTCTTTACGAGGACGCAGCTCTCACCGTGTGGCTTAAAGGCAACAACTGCACCAATTATATTATAAACAGAGGTGTTTCACAAGGTTGTGTACTCTCACCAATCCTCTTCATAGTGGTCTTCGATGGGGTCCTAAAGCGCAGAAACGCGGAGGTGTTAAAAGGCCTAAAGTGGAGACTTAATCAGTAGCTTAGCGTCTTAGACTGTGCTGTTGACATCCGCTTCATGAGGCACACGCATAGTGGTGCTGCAGCAAAGCTTCGGAGTCTGGAAGCTAATGCCCGTGCAATAGGTCTCAAAATAAACTTAACAAAAACAAAGTTGATGCGTCTGCAAACAACATCAGCAGCGCCACTGACGGTCGAGCTCAGCGACAGCACCATGGTCACCATTGAAAATGTTGAGAAGTTCCCCTCTTTTGGCAGTTATATTACAGCGGATGGGGTGCAGCAATATACTCAGCTGCGCGTATAAACAAAGCACGGATTGCTTTTTGAAAACTCGACAAAGTATGGCGCCCATTCATACTCGCTTTCATTGAGAATTAAATTAAAAATATTCAACACGGGTATATATCCTCCTATATGGCTCAGAGACGTGGATGGTTTTAGACAGGATTGGCTTCAATCTTTCATTAAGAAATGTCTAAGGATTATCTGCCGTATCTGCTGTCCAGAAACGATGTGAAACGCTGGCCTATGGCAAGCAACAAACACCGAAGCTATCAACATTGAAATAAAAAGACGCAAGTAGAATTGAATAGGTCACACCTTGCGCAGAGAAGACGACAACATTGCAAAGATGGCCTTCCAGTGCAACCCACAAGGCAGCCGTCAGAGAGTTCGTCCAAGGAAAATATGGATTCGCACTGTTCATTCTGAAATCGGGTCCAGGGCAACATGGAGTGAACTAAGAGCCCTAGCAGCTGCTTGGAGTCGTTGGAGGGCATTTCTATTGCGCCCTATGCTCCAACTAGGAGTAAAACTTTAAGTTATAAGAATTTAAGTATTAAAGAATTAATAGAAAATATTTCTCAAAGTTGAGTCCAGTGTCCAGTGTCCAAAGTGTATATATTCTTGATTAGTTCTACGAGTTAACAAAATATTTAATTATAATTAATAATTATAATTAATAATTATTAGGTGCAACCGACCCCATCTCTCAAGACGCACCTAGCCCCATCCATTCTACTATTCAAGGCATGCCAAAGGAACATATTTCATGATTTTTGGTAGTGCCGGGTATATCACCTCTAGAGTCTAGCCAGTTCGTTCCAAAAGCGTTTCAATCTTGGCCATTTTCTTCTCGCTGGAGTTTTTCGCTGTATTTTTCTCAGAATATTTGCTATTTCCAACTGATCCGACTGACCATCTCCCTATGCCTTGCCGAGCGCAATATTTGGTGGAAGTCCGTTTTAAGTCGTCGTGTTGTAAAACACTTTGATTTCCCCAAATTTGCTTGTATTAGCGATGGTCCGATCATTTAGCTTTCTAAAGTCTATGACTAAGCGCTTTTTCTTATCCACGCTTTCTCTCATAAAAAATTATTTACTTTACCAGATCAACTTGAGAATCAGCCAAGGCTACAAATCTGTTCCACCCTACAGATTTTTTGCAAAAACAATTTTTGATATTTCTTTAATCTTAAAACCGAAACTCAATTTGAAAAGTATCTCAACGAAATGCATTCTCATGCCTTCAACTAATAGCAAGCATTCTTTAAATTTTCTGAACATCAAACTTTAATGCAAATAAAATGAATAAAATTTTATTAAATGGGCAAATATTGCTTCAAAAGAAAATTTATCTGCAAAAGTTTTCTGCAAAGTAAAATTCAAATAAAAAAATACGCATCTAACTCATAAGAAGGAGTAAAAGAAAAAAAAGAAGAAAATATTAGAACTGAAACCAAGAACCCCAAGGAAAATTAACACTTTATACGCACTAATGCTGCTCTACTAGAAAGTGGGAAATTTTTTTTTGGTTTTTAAGCCGCGCGCGGCTGCAGCCACTTTTCACTTTGCGTTGCTGTTTGGTGGCCGCAAAGTTTTTCAGCGTTCGTCGTTCGTTTTATTGAAATTTATGATTCTATGCGCAAAATTTATGTTGTTTTCCACATAAACGGGTGTGTGTGTGTGTGTGTGTGTGTGTGGCAAGCATAAAATAAACCTCAATGACTCGTAAAAACCAAAACGGCGAGAAAAAAAATATACCCATAACAGCCATATAAACAGACAGATACATACGAGTCCATAGATACATTACGCATTTCACACAATTTCCGTGTTTCCTTTTGCAAATGTCTGTCTGTCCGTCTGTCTGTCTGTCTATTTGACTTACCGCTCTCACCATTTTCTATTTTTACTCCATTTTCTGGTTTTACAAATCCACTAAAATAAATGCACGAAGTTCGATTCGTATGTTTCGCTTGGAAAACATTGAAATTTAATTATAACAAAAATTAGCAATTAGAAGACTTTTTAGGCCCTGTACCAAAGGGCCTGCAAATGTATGTAACAGGTAGAAATAATGGTCTGAGACCCCCAAAGTTACCCCCATTATGATCAGGAGTGATAGAGTAGCCGATATAGCCATGTCCGTCTGTCCGTCTGTATGAACGAAAAGATCTCGGAAACGGTAATAGATAGAGACTTCGTGTTTTTTGCATTCGACTGGGAATGCTCCGGAATCTCACAAGTTTATTTTAAAATTTATCAAATTGGAGAACTTCACATGCGCCGCAAATAAGTTTGATTTCAATGCGACTAATTACAAAGGATGTCCTTTGTACAAAGAGTTGAAAAATCGCCTGCATCTGCGAACTGCCTCTGATCGCTATCACCCCGTAGAGTCAATTGCACGCCCCTCTGCACAAAACCCACAACAACAGAGTATGCCTCAAAATGCTAATACACCACTCAATCGAATCAATGATTGCATCAATGCAACAAAGCATGATGAATTTCATGGCAAAGCACAATGCAAATGCTTGCAGTCCAACAAAGCAAATAATGATTTGCTAAAAAATACATATATATGTCTCTGGAATGCCAATGGTGTTTCTCGCCACAGAGACATTGATGTAATACTTCTCGCAGAAACACATCTAACGAATAAATATAATTTAAAAATTCCAGGGTAAGCGTTCTATTCCACGAACCACCCAGATGGCAAAGCACACGGCGGAACTGGTGTACTCATTAGAAGTCGTATTAAACAACATTCTCTACAGGCATTTGCAACTAATTAACTCCAAGCCACCTCAATAAATGTTCAAACAAAGTTAGGTAGTCTCACACTAGCGGCTATTTATTGCCCTCCAAGGTTTTCGGTATCTGAAAAACAATTTCTCGAATTCTTCAACAATCTAGGCGATCGCTTTATAGCCGCAGGTGATTACAATGTTAAACATATACATTGGAGCTCAAGGCTTTCAAACCCTAAAATAAAGCAGCTCTATAAAGCAGTTAAAAATACAAAAAAAAAACAAGTTTAACTATGCCTCGCCCTGTATCCCAACATATTGGCCTACAGATTCGATGAAAATTCCAGTTCTCATTGATTTTGCAATAACACGAAGAATTTCAAGTTATCTAATATCTGCTGAAACTCTTGCCAATCTATCATCGGCTCATTCTCCAGTTCGTTTTAGCTTACTGTAGAGACCTCAACTAAAAGAGTATCCCATAAACTCACTACACACAAAACCAACTGCCTCAAATATAAAAAGTATCTAAGCAGTCATAGCCAGCTGAACCCAGCAATAAGCAAGTGCCCTGAGTTCTGTTCTTACTGCTGCAGCTCAACACTCCACACCACAACCATTCACAGCCAATTCGATGAACCACAGTCAAACAAACAGTCATATTGAACAGTTATTTATGGCGAAACAGCATTTAAGAAGGGAATGGCAGTGTCTAAGATCTCCAACCTCTTAGCACAATCTAAAGATTGCTTCACGTGAGCTAAGTAAAGCTCTTAAACTCGAGGAAAAACTCATTCAGAGACAATACGTCGAATCTCGAACAAGCTCTACGTTTCCCCTATGAAAAGCGCGAGCAGACATTAAACCACCGGCTATAGTCTCTACACCCATAAGAGACCACACTAGAAAGTGCGCACGAATGGACATAGAAAAGCAGAAGTTTTTGCAACCCATTTAAGAACTCTTTTTCAGCCAAATCCGTCAACAAACGCACTTGTTCTTCCCTCTCTTTCGACTACTTAAAACTCTGAACACCTCAGAATTTACACCAACGAAGTTCATAAAGTGATAACAGACCAACTCAATCCCAAGAAGACTGCAGATCATGATTTAATTTCCCCAAAAATGATCATGGAGCTTCCCAGACCAGTTGTGACGCGATTTTTAAATGCGGATATTTTCCAACTCAGTGGAAGAAATCGGTCATGATCATGATCCCAAAAGCCGGAAAGGATATATCACAGGCAGCGTCATATAGACCCAGAAGCCTACTATCCTACCTGCCTATACAAACTGTCCCACTCACCAATTTAGATTTCGTGAAAACCATGGAACAGGTAAACCGATTAACCTCAGAGATTAGAACAGCGTTCGAACTCCGCGAATACTGTTCCGCAATCTTTCTCGATGTAGCTCAAGCATTTGATCGCGTTTGGCTTGACGGACTTAAGTACAAAATAAAAGTATTGCTTCCACAAAATACTCACAGAATTCTTGAATCATATCTCAGCAATAGAGCATTCACGGTACGACAGAATGACTACATAACACAGGAATCTGAAATAAAAGCTGGAGTACCCCAAGGCAGCGTTTTCGGTCCAATATTATATGTTCTATACACATCACACATACCAACGGACTACTGACTCACAATATCCACATTTGCTGATGACACAGCAATCTTAAGTAGATCTCGATGCCCAATAAGAGCAACTAGACTACTAGCAGACCATCTCATTCTTCTCGAGGAGTTGCAAACACGTCACATTCACTTTAAACAGAGGTACTCGTCCATCGCTGACTCTAAACAACACTGTGATCCCACAGGCCAATGACGTCGTGCATCTCGGCATTCATCTCGAAAGACGGCTCACTTATCGTAAAAATATTGAAGCCAAGAAAACACAAATTAAGCTAAAAGCCAACTCCCTACACTGGCTTATAAATCCGTCTTAAGCTTGGTCTACAAATTACTTCTTTACAACTCCATAATAAAGCCTATTTGGACGTACGGCTCACAATTATGGAGCAAATGCGAGTTCCAGTAATGTGGATATAATACAAAGAGCTCAATCAAAAATACTTAGAATTCTCACCTTTTGCAGCCTAGTATATTCACAATACTCCCATTCACAATGAACTTAACATCCCAACTATAAAAACTGATATAGTTCGATTCAAGCAGAACTACGAATGCAAACTCAATTCTCACCCAAATCTACTCGCAAGATTTCTAACCCTACACCATATACAAACACGACTCAGGAGAAATGACCTCCCAGCCCTGTGATGTGCTCTTATCGCCATTGTAACTACATAAGTCTCCAAACGGGGGCTTAGTGTACTACTTAACTAGATTTAAGATTTGATAAGTTATTGTTAGTCTCTTATTAAAGAGAAGATCCAATAAAGAAAACACTATAAAATAAATAAATCTGTAATGAATTATAGGGGAATTTTTTTATATGAAATTTCCTTTAATAGTGTAAGACATAGAGAATCTTATTCCAATTAATTTCTTTCTCTAAATATTCTCTACTCATACAATTTTTCAATGCATAATAAAGGGTGTTCCAAAATTTAGGCAAGATTGGTTTTAAATAGAAAACACAGTTTATCGGAGAAAAGAAGTTCACGGCTGTGCTCCGCTTATATGGGAAAGCGGTCATAAATACTTCAAGTGGTCAAATCGGGCTAAAATGTTTACTGTTGGTTCTTTGAAGTTCTAAGAAGTACAATTCAAAAATATTGGAGTGATTGCACACCTCCGCGACCACGCCACCAAATGCCCTTTTTTGGGTTCTTGAAAAATGATCTGGCCGTATTGCCTTCATTTGTAGTGCAACTTCCTCCACTTCCGGGTTTGTTCACCAATAGACCCATTTGGCTTTCCTTTGCAACAGGGCATCTTTTCCTTCTGTGATATTAATTCACCAACTTTTTAGGTCTAGTCTGTATGAGACATGCAAAAAATACTCAAAAAAAAAAAAACGAATATATGAATGCAATGGCGATAATCCAAACTCAAAACTTGTTTCATGAAGCTTCTTTCTCAAGCACTTTTCCAAATTATTCATCTCTGTTGGCTTCGCTTCACATATATAGGACTTAATAGATGATGTTTGCCTAAGAGCACTACAGATTTTGCCATCAACCTTAGTTAACTGCAAACAATGTTTGTATTGTTAGGTTCATATTTTAAGTTCAACTCTGGTCTTAAAGATTACAGATACTGAAGTGGTACGAGAGTGTTTTTAAGTGTTTTTTTCAATTTTTTTTATTACTTTCAAATAAAAGGTTTTCTAAAGCCCCTCAAAGTACGCTATAACGTTCCATTGATGACCCAAACTTATTTCTTTAGATTTGAAAACAGTTAGTAGTTAGCAGGTAGTTAAAACTGCAGATTATGCTGAATGATGTATGAACCTTAGCCGCGGCCTTCTTACTCGAAGGAACTCAGTGTATTGATTGTTCATTGGTCACTGATGTGATGTGATGGATCCATGTTTCGTCTACGGTAAATAAACTGCATATAAACTCGTTCGGGCGCGATTAGCTTTTTCATGTCCAAATATTCATCAAATCATAATATATCAGACTTGCTTTAGGTGATGGATTTGTTCAGTTTGTCAGTTTTGCACTCAATAGTTTTCAAACACGAGTAAAATGGCGCAGCTTGCTAAAAATTTTACAGTATTCATAAATGGTAGTTGAGAGGTAATGAGATTCTGCATCTGTGAGCTGATTTTTATACGTATAAACTTTTCAAAGAGTTTGGATAGGGAGGATAGTAGGCTTATGGACCTATATAAGCTATATAATGGGAGCTTGTTGGAGACAGACATTCGATGTATTGTTTCTGTGTGAGTTGTCCTCAAGTTTAAGAGCTTAGCTTAGCACACTTGGAACAATCTTCAGTTTTTGCTTAGAGGTTGGTGATCTTAGACACTGTCGACTCCTTCAATGTGACTGATGGCTACGCTGTGGAATATTGTACAGAACTCAGGGCTGTGACAGAATTTTCAACATCGATTTCGTGGCTTATTACTGAGCTGAGCCCAATATGTTGGTTTGGTATGTAGTTAGTTAATAAGGCCATGTACCGAAGCTAGAAGAGCCCTATTGGTTTTGTGCAAATGTATGTAACAGATAAAAATTATGGTCGAAGACCCCCCAAAGTTACCCCCATTATGGTCAGGAGTGATAGAGGAGTCGATATAGCCATCAGTCCGTATGAACGAAAGGATCTCGGGAAGTGTAATAGATAGAGACTTCGTTCTTTTTGCATTCGACTACAACTTCGCTGGGATTTTACGATTTTTTTTTTAAATTATGAGCCACCCCCAACGGCGTATATCAGCAGTTCGGTGGGTTAAGTCTTTTGGGTGATACTTTTGTAGCCTTCTCGTTTAAGTGGGGTTGCTAGCTAGTTGTGCTCCTTCAAGAACCGTTGGTACTCATGGTGGACTATAATTGTTTATGTACCATGAACCATTTATACAAAGGCGGAGAAGGATTTTCAGATTGGACCTGAATGAAGAGCCATAAATTTGAGTTCCATAAGTCTATATTGGTTTTAAAACTGCTTTGAAAATAAGTATTTTATTTTCTGTTGAGTCTGATGAGTTTGGCCGAAGGAGCCAATAAAGAGTTCTGGTGTTGGTAACAGAATAATCTGCACTATTTTCCAGTGGCCTGGAAAGTGCACGCAACGCAAGATAGAGTTAAATAACTGCGTTATAACTCTATATACACATTCTGGAAGTACCTTAAGGACTTTCCCAGTGATTCAATCATAGCCTTGAGCCTTATTACTTTTTATATTATTAATTGTTGCCTTAACCTCTTCTTTGTTAAATCCCTTGATCGGAATTTCCATTTGAAAAGGAGAGTTAATGTACGTCCAATTCTGTTTAAATACGGTGAGCAGCTGCTGATCAAAGGATTCTGCTTTATCCTGGACATTCCTTTCCCGATCTCCAGAGTGCGAGGCTGTTGTTGATCCTTAATTAATATTTGTCTTGCAAATGGCAAATGGCTCGTTCGATACTCTTCAAGTACAAGAATATTTTATTTTATTGTTGATTATTAACGCGATTCCTCCGCAAGCAGTTTTGTCTACTCTAACACACATACATCATCGTCTCTAAACTGTTGAATCACACCTTGCACTTGTTTGATGTGTGCTTAAATTTTTCTTTATGTCTTTTATATGTCTATATATGTGAATTATTTAATTCCCATAAATATTGAAAACTCATTTTTTCCCCCGCACCACAACATAAACAAATAAAAACACTTACGACTGACAGCGCTCTTTATTGTGCATTTATAACACATATATGTATTCCCTTTTTTCTTCTTCTGCTGCCGGTTTTTTTTTAAAGCATCCTTTTAATATCTCATAACTTTATGTCGACCGACCAAACCGACCAAACATAAAAACAAATATTAATGCAGCAAATTTAAATTGTGTGATATATGCTTTATGCATAAATGAAAAGCACTCTGACTCGTTTGAGTTCGACTATTAAACATCCCCGGGGCAATAAAAACAACGGTAAAATTATATACTGGCAAAAACTATTGCACGGAACAGAAAAAAAAAAAACCCTTTGATATCAGAAACAAAGTAACAAAATGTGTTTATCCAATGCTTGTTAAGATATGAGATAGAGATAAATGACTCAAGGGTCTACAATATATTTTATACCCTACACAAAAAATAATATGAAGTGTAATATGTGAATTTTACGCTTGAATTGGAATTAATGTGCAACTGTAGTGGGGCGGTGAGAGCGAACTCTCTTAAATAAAAGCCAATATGTATTTCCTCAGACATTACACAGGTTGCGTTCGGCTAGTGACCCGACCGTAAAAATTATACTCACTCAAGAAACGGAAACAAGCCTTGGGATACAACAAGAACCGTTCAACGATGTCTTGAATAGGAACATGGAATGTGCGCTCTCTTTCTGATCCTTCTAAGCTCGCGCAAGAATGCAGAGAGATGGAGCGCCACCAGATTCAAGTTCTCGGACTTTCTGAAACCAGTTGGCTCGGGTAAGGCGAATCTTGCACACTGGCAGGTCACTTTGTCATCTACAGTGGCCACACTCAAAGACGAGCAAATGGTGTAGGCATAATTTTGATAGAGTACAAGCCTATCTCTTACCGCATAATAACTGCTCGATTTAAAAGCAAGTTCCGCAACATAACTATTGTACAGTGCTATGCACCTACCAAACCGGATACAGATGATTCTAAGGACGAGTTTTATAACCTAATGGCGATATAATTCTTGCACTGGGTGCATTTAATGCAAAGATTGGCAATAACATGGGTCAACACGCGCTAACGTCCGCAAGTAACAACAACGAAGACCGGCTACTTGATCTTTGCGCCACCCATCAAATGTTTATTGGCAACAGCAAATTTTCGCACTCGGACATCCCGATAGGCGCACTACGAATCAAATCGACCATGTGCTGCTTAGCAGGTGATTTCACAACTGTCTGATGGACTTACGTGCGCATAGAGGAGCTGATATGTACAGTGAACACAATCTGATTGTTGGACGGTTACGTCCATGTCCAGACGGAATCAGAAGACAACAGCAATGCAAACAGATCTTCAACCGGGACGGCCTGGGTACCAAGAAGGTTTATCCTTTGCCCTCTCGCGTCACAATTCTACACCAACTTGGAAGCAAATCCAAACAGGGTGCTCTCAAGCTGCGGAGAAAACGGTTGGCTTGCAGCACTTCAGCCGGAAGTAACACCACCTGGACTCTGAGGAGCGCAGGCTTTTGGAAGCACAGCTAAATGCATATGCAATGCACGACCACAGCAACCTTCTTGGATCGTATAAGGAAGTGCAAAGGCGTATTAAAAAATCAGTTCGTTCGAATAAGAGGCCTTTCGTAGAAAGCATAACCAGTAAGGCAGAACAGGCGGCGAACTGTAACAACTTACGCTTGTGTCTTCAAAGCGTTAAAGGAACTTGGAAACGTTATGCCAAATATTCCACCCATCAAGGCTAGTGACGGATCTAGTCTATCGTCAGTCGAAGACCAACTGACACGCTGGAAGGAGTTCTTTAAAATCGATGACACTGAGTCAGAAACTCCAGCAATTACCAACATTGAGCAGCGTCGAAACCCCAACAGAAGTATTTGTACTGATACGCATACTCGGGACGAAATAACCCTGCCCTTAAGCAAGCTAAAAGCCAACAAGGCTGCTGGAGAGACGCGATATGGAGCTCACTGAGCAGCTGTGGGCTCCTGACCAAATCATTGAACTCATAAAGGCTCTTTACGAGGACGCAGCTCTCACCGTGCGGTTTAAAGGCAACAACTGCACCAATTATATTATAAACAGAGGTGTTTCACAACGTTGTGTACTCTCACCAATCCTCTTCATAGTGGTCTTCGATGGGGTCCTAAAGCGCAGAAACGCGGAGGTGCCAAAAGGCCTAAAGTGGAGACTTAATCAGTAGCTTAGCGTCTTAGACTGTGCTGATGACATCCGCTTCATGACGCACACGCATAGTGGTGCTGCAGCGAAGCTTCGGAGTCTGGAAGCTAATGCCCGTGCAATAGGTCTCAAAATAAACTTAACAAAAACAAAGTTGATGCGTCTGCAAACAACATCAGCAGCGCCACTGACGGTCGAGCTCAGCGACAGCACCATGGTCACCATTGAAAATGTTGAGAAGTTCCCCTCTTTTGGCAGTTATATTACAGCGGATGGGGTGCAGCAATATACTCAGCTGCGCGTATAAACAAAGCACGGATTGCTTTTCGAAAACTCGACAAAGTATGGCGCCCATTCATGTTCGCTTTCATTGAATATCATTAAATTACGATTAGGTAAATAAATGCGTTTCCTTCTTCGTGTGTTCCTTATATTTTTTTATCTTCCATTTTACATAGTAAGTATGAAGATCCGTACACGAATTGACACCAAAAAAACCTCATGGACCGCATTTCCATCTGCGAATTGCTGCTGAATCTCAACAAAATCGACTCATTTCTGAAGCAAATGGTGACTGGCGATTAAAAGTGACTCACTTACGACAATGTGAAGCGCAAGCGGTCGTTGGTGAAGGGTGCCGAAGCGGCTCAAACGGTTGCCAAGCTCGGATGAACGGTCAGAAAGGTTTTGCTGCGTGTTTGGTGGGATTGGTAGGGAATCATCTACTATGAGCTGCTCCCCTATGGCCGAAATGATCAATTCGGTGCTCTACAGTGAACAACTGCACCAACTGAAGGCAGCAATCGCCCAGAAGCGGCCATGTTTGGCCAATAGGAGAGGAATTGTGTTCCATCAGGACAACGCTAGACCATACACTTCGATTGTGACGCGCCAGAAGCAACGGGAGTTCGGATAGGAGGTCCTTATGCATCCACCATATAGTCCGTGCCTGGCACCATCGGATCACAAGCTCTTCCTGTCAATATCGAACGATTTAGCTGGCTAGAAATTGGCCTCAAACGATGCTTTACAATAGGGAAGCAAGCTTCTATGAGCGGGGCATAATGAATTTTGAATCTCGTTGGCAACAAGCTACTTGAACTAAGTCCGATGATTGTACGCAAATTTTATGAAGATTATCGTGATGAAGTATGATTCGTCTTCGTCAGTTGGTTTTCCCAAATTCATCAAACACTTCAGGCAAACAAATAGTTGTATACCATTCAGAATTATTCGTCCTTCTTTCCACAAGCAGAATATGTCTGGATTTCGAGAAGAAACATGCGTTCATTTGCTTCTTCATTTTGTTGGATTTTGCTCGTCTTGAAAGACCCAGACGGTCGACTGCTGGCTCATACGCATGCATCCACGTTTCGTCACCTGTCACGATTGAGTAGACGGCTTTCGACGCACTTCGCATGGATTTCTTCAGCATTTGAGCGATGTCAAATTGTGCGGTGTCCAACGTGAACAAGACTTTCTAGTCATACTAATGCCCTGGGATGCCTCAATTTCACATTATGTCACATGACGATCCGGCTTTATCAGTACACACACAGCATCGATATTTTCTGGCACAACGACCGATTTAGGATGACCTTCACGAAATTCGACGATGAGCAAACTGCGGCCACGATTGAATTCGTTTTACCAGTTTTTCACAGTGGCCAAGATCGATGGAGCTCCGTCACCAAAAGTTGATTTAAGTTGATTGATTCACTCTTGACTTGATAATCCACATTGAAAATTGTAATAAATCTTCGCACGAAAAATTTGAATTTTTCAGGTTCCTGTAAGAAACCAAATAGCGCTCGTACATCGAAGAGTTCACAGTAAGTTAGGCCTAAAAAATGTCAGACTTTACGATGGAGAACCTGTTTTTTTGCTCAGGCTAGAAATATATGTAGCAACTCTCGTATTAATTGCGCCATTCTAAATATTTTCTGTGAAGCGCATAAAAGCGTCGATAATGACGAAGCTTTTCTTTGTTTCTTGTTTTAAATTCACTTTTTGTATTAAAACGCCAATCAAGAGTTTTAAATGAAGGCAATTCAGTGGCGCTGGCTGCGTCATATGATAGTTCTAGAAAAAATGTATACTCGCATAAGCGGATCAGAATGCATTTATTTGTGCATAAAAATAAAGAAATTTGACAGTTTATGGTTTATTGTAGCAGTGGCAGCAGCAGTGGCAGCTATTTAATTGACATTTTGATCAACAATTCGTAAACTGCATGCGACAACAAAGGGCAGCGCAACTCAAGGTAGGCAACATTTTTAATGAACAGTTGACGTAGTATTATGAGTTCGGCAGCTCTTTGAATTCGTACAGAGTTGAATTTTAATTTCGATTGGCGATGTTCATAATTTTCAAATGTTTCGGCAAAATGATATAAAAATACAACGAAACAAGTTGGGACGTTCACACAACCAGCTCATCACTTTGCTGTCGTTCATCGTGAAACGGTTTGTGAGTTGCCTATTGGCAAGGATACTAACAATGGACGATGTTAATCAAACGAAACTACGTGGAATATCTAAGCAGCTGAATAGAGTGATTAGCTTTATTCCAAATGGATTCTATGAATTCTTCCCTCCTCAATCGTTCTAGCTTGTGTGCAAAATCCGGACCGACACGTTATTCGCGGTGATTTTGAATGATGTGAAGTCCAATAGATAGATAATCCGCTTAGATTTTATTTAGGAAAATATAAAAATTTCCAGCTTGTACATTCTGTCACTTAAGATAAACACCTGAGTGTACTATTCCGGTGAAGTTCCGTAGTCATTCTTATCAAAAACGTGTGCGTGAACAATGCCACTGACTCAATTCAGCTGAAATATTGATATAAAATTTAATAAATATAGAACAGTGATGTACACACACAGGTGTTACGAATGCTTTGGTGTCTTTCGCCTTTGTCATCTGATTGGCAACTGAACTGAATATAATTAACCAGAAGTGTACCTAGACAAGTGTCTTACCTTTGCAACATACATTAATGAGGTCTTTAAGCCTGTTTATGCCAAAGAGTAACAAATTGGGCTGGCTTAGCATATCAACAAGTCCACCATCGCACATACCCAGCGTTATGGGATAAATTGCTGCAGACAAAGATCCTTCACAGAATTGAAATCTAGAGAAGAACCTTAAAGTCGATAAAATTTAAGAAGTCATTAATGGTCACCCTAACCAGCTAGCCAGACACTTACTCAAATAAAGAATAATCGTGGGAAATAGAATGAAAACACAATAGAAACGTCCTAGGGACCTAAACTTAAGTAGTTAAGTTGTAGGAAGCTTTGGATGCAACCCTCGCAAACGATATAAGGAGCACAATTAACGGATATGCAGCTGGAATGTCCACTCCATTATTAGGGATGGTGCAAAAATCCAGCTGAGTGATGTCCACAAAAGATATAACATCACTGCAATCCAGGAAATACGATGGACAGGGCTGATCAAATAGCTGAAAAAAACAAAGCGACAGGCTCTGATGTTGTTTAAGACCAGCGACGAAGAGTTGGTTAGGAGTATGCCCAACTTTTATGCAAGATATGGTCCGATGAACGCATACCCAATGACTGGAATCTCAGTGTTCTCTATTCGTTCTTTGAAAAAGGAGACCCCGCTGTTTGCGCCAATTACCGCGGAATAAGTCTTCTTTCCATTGGATATAAGATTCTGTCGCGCGTATTGTGTAATAGGGTGAAGCCATTTAAGGATTCACTGATAGGATCATATCAATGTGGCTTCAGAATAAAAAGGTCGACCAGTGACCAAATATTCACATTACGCCAAATCTTGGAAAAAACCTGTGAGTTTAACACACAGCAACTATTTAGGTATCCCGGCAAAGACTGTCCGTCTTTGCATGACGACGCTATCTAACACACAAAGTGTTGTCAGATTTGGGAAAAACCTCTCTGATCTCTTTGATACCAAGAGAGGTTTCAGACAGGGCGATGCTCTGTTATGAGATTTTTTCAATCTTTTGATCGAATACATCCTACGCCAGTGTCCGTACATACAGAGTATGTTGGGCTCGATCTTCCAGAAGGAAGTGATGCTACTAGCTTACGCCGATGACATTGAGTCATCGATGACGGAGAGTTAGCAAGGCGTTCTCAGAGATTGAAAAACATTCTCGGTTCATGGGTCTGGCGGTGAATGGCGACAAGACGAAGTACTTTGTGTCTTCTCGCACTTCGTCAGAAGAATTTCAACTTCGGTGTTGTAGAAAACTTCGTCTATTTTGGATCCAAGATAACCAGCAACAACAACGTCAGCTTGGAGATTGGGCGAAGAATTACGCTTGCAAACAGATGCTTTTTTGGGCTGAGCAAGCAAATAAGAAGTAAAGCCCTCTCTCGTATGTTAAAAATCAAGATCTATAAGACGCTGATACTCCCGGTCCTATTGTATGGTGCAAAGGCATGGACTGTGATTGATTTAGATGAAGCAGCGTTGGAAGTCTTTGAGAGGAAGAGATTCTTCGCAGGATTTTCGGTCCTATTAGAGTCGGCGACGAGTTAAGGCCCCGTATGAGCCGCGAGCTGCTCGAGCTATTCGATGAGGTTGACATAGTCCAGCGCATAAAATTCCAGCGACTGCACTGGGCTGGACACCTCATTCGAATAGATGAAAGAGCTCCAGCACGCCATGGTTTACATGGGGGGTCTAAACTTGATACTAAACTTGAGACCAAGTATGGATAGATCTCTTACAGCGAAGGATTATGCACACCAATCAGTCTTCATTCGTTGAATTTAAGATACTTTTTTGAGAAAGGCTTGAGCACATATGCAACTGTAACACAAAATAAAGTCAAGTAAGTACGCCATTTTAGCTTCTTTATTCACTCTGCTGCATAACAAAATTTGAAATCGTAAACTAAAAACCACAAAATAAATGCAGATACAACTCTTCGATTTAATTTATATTTAAATTTATTGAAAGAGCTTTTATGACATATTTGACATTTATTTATTTCTGAAGCATTTCACATATTTTTGCGACATATATGCTGCATGTGTGCGTCTGTGCGTGTGTGTGTGTGTGTGTATAACAAATAGTCTTCTTATTTTGTAGACAATTTGAACTATTTGCATATTGGAATTACCTTTACTAATGGCAGCATCTGTAAACTATATCTCTTTGCTGTATCAAATATACATTTTTTACTTATTTAAATATTTATAATAACTGCAGGAATGTAACAAAGATATGTCAAACAGGAGCGGTTGACAGAGTAAAATATTGGTTTGAGTATCTGCACACATACACAAATATATAGTATATACGCCCATATTCAAACAGCCATGGTGATGCAACAAATGCTGCAATAATATTTTAGCTTGGCACACTTTTGATACTTTGGCTGCCACTTTGACTAACATGCAGCGGGGGGGGCGAAGCATGTAGTGCTGCGTTGTGCATGCACAGAAATGTATCTAGATACATTGCATATGCGACAGCAGTACACACAATACAGCTGCCAATGGGCAAGAATGTTAGCAAAATGTGAAAAAGTGAAAGGGGGAACCGATTTTAAGTTGACAGCAGCAACATATGTGTTTATCTGCACTCATTGTATGAGTATATGTGTACGAATGCTGAATGTAGATACATCTAGAGGTAGATATGTGTTCACACATTTGTTTGTATACTCTTTGAAGTTGTTGTTTTTGTTGTTGTTGTTGTTTCTGTGACACTGCAGCATCTTCAATTATTTTGACATTTCAATTTAAGTGAAACACTTTGGCCAACACTTTTGGTCAGTGGCAACCATAGTTCGACGCCCAACAAACTCGACTGCCACAGCAGGATACAAAGCAACGATATACGATTTAAGTTAAATTGAGAAAACGAGAAACACTGCATTTCATGTTGCTCAACATGTATAACGACGACAATGACAAGTTTTTCTTTTGGCTGGCTTAACTTGAAATTTACTTATTTAACAAAATAAATAAAATTTTTTTGCATGGCAAATGTTTGACAAGCTAAACTTTTCATAGATTTGCCATTAAATATGAAGTATTTATTAGCTTTTTTTTTTGAGCTGAAGTCTAAAACAAACTGAAGAGCAGAGAAAATTAAAACATCAAAGCTATCTCGAAAGGCTTAAAAGGCTTACAACATCAAAGTCGCCAGCCTATAAGGCACTATCACTCAGCTTCATTGAACTTCGTTGCACCATTTTAATAGATGCCTAAAGCTTGAACACTATACTACTCAGTGGAAATGCGCCGACAGCAATTTAGCTATACAATGCCGAACGCCTCTGCCCCAAAACAATACACCGAGGCAAACGAACAACAACTGACAAGAAGGTGTTCCCACCAACGCTGGCAATTGAGTGAATTGAATAAAATTACTAACTAAAATACTTGCATCAGACCTAGATGCCTGACAGAGCGCAAGAATAAGATTGATTGATAAGACTATTTGTAGCTGTCCGGCAAGAGAGCGAAGAAAATGCTCATCCGTCTTGCTCATGCGGCGAAAAACATCGATAGACCGTCGATCTCGTATGCAGGATGTTGCAGCTACATTAGTAACAACACTAGAGGCCACGAAGTTGCCGCATTATATGGAGACTACTTATAGTTATTGCTGACAGCAGATGAATTAATGGAACTGGGGAATACTTAGTGGCAAAGGGATGCTGTTCGTGCCGGAAACATGGTATAGCCTCAAATTTAACTCATGACGGTTAAAAGTGATGACACACTCTAAGTAGGTATTCCAACTCTTTCTATCCAGAAGCCAAGAATTGACGGCAGAATAGCTTCGCAAACTTCTAGAACTCAAGAACAATGGTCTGAACACAGCGAATCAAACGCGAAGCACAAGACGACGGAAGCAGTCGCGATAGTGGAAGAAGCTTCGGGAGTCATATTTGCTGCTGGAAAGTGATTAGAAAACACTCAACGAAGAGGAGCTAAGGTCCACCATTATATTACCAACAGTACAGCCCAAGTGGTATCGAGCCTAGCGGCAAGGACTTTTACCAAATACAATTTTGAGATCGCGATACCAGCAACAATGTATTCTCAATTGCGAGAAGAAGTAGCGCAATAATTCCATCAGCTCGCTTTGCGGCTGGGCGAGCATCACACACAAAAGATCACTTTGAGGCAGTGAGGCATGAGACGAAGCCAATAGTTCTTATTAAGCATACCAACACTCTGCAGCTTCACCAAGAAGAACCGAATATCACCGAATGAAAAGAAGTGAGGAGAAACAATTGGAAATCATACAGGATAACTAAAATGAGTGGAAGATTTCCTAGAAACTTTCTTGAGTTAGAACAGACTGTAGCAGAGCTAAATGATGGAACTAAAATGAGTGGAAGATTTCCTAGAAACTTTCTTGAGTTAGAACAGACTGTAGCAGAGCTAAATGATGGAACTATTGTTGTTGCTTGGTAGAGCAAGTATCTGCAAAAACTTTGGGCGAGAGAGCGTACCATAATATAAGATAAGCTTATGCCTCTATACAAAATATATAAGAAATCTACGATTTTTTGCTATCAAATAATTACACTGAATCAGTTATTTGAACCCTGCAAACAATGTTTGCAAGTTTATTTCTAAAGTGAAGCATTTCACTGCTGCTGTACACTCGAGTCAAGTTGAAATTTATTGTGAGTACAAATAAAATAAGTTACATCAATTCATGCTTCAAAGCTGCTCAATGTGTCAATAGAGTCAATGTTTTCTGCTAAGTTGCATCTAATTGATATTCCATTTCTAGTGCAGCGACTTTACTACTCAATTAAACATAGAATGTCCTTACATCCTTTAATTTATGCCAACATTCTAGCTTTTCAATATGTATTTGCACAAACAAATTAATTTCTCTGTTGGAATTTTCCACATCTTCTAAGCTGAAATAAGTTTCATTTATTCAAATTAACTAAAAGCATTCATTTTGGATTTAATGAATTTTAATAAATTCAAAGCATTTTGTTTGAAATTATTTACGCTTTAAGCTATTAAAGATATTTAGTTAATTTTTCTGTGTTTTCATAATTTCCTTTCCGTACTTTCCCTCTGTCTCTGTCGCAGTCAGCTATGAAACATTAAATATGCAAGCTTTGCAATGTGGCGCAGTACAGTGTGTCAGTCGCAGCACACACAGATACTAAACATGCCACAAACGTATACATACAACTATTATATATGTATGTAAAAATATCTATACAAATCGCCGTCAGCACTTGTGTGTGTGCGTGCGTGTGTGTGTGTGTGTACCTTTTGCCAGCACTTCTTGCATAATTTAATATATACAAGCCAACACACTGGAGACGAATAAATTCAAGAGCGCACTGTTACAGTTGAATCCGCAGTCGTAACAGCAGGTAAGACACAACGAAATCATGAAGTACGACTTACTTATTGCCATGAGAAGAGGAACGGAAAAAGGATTTCACTCATTGCACGCACGCACTGTGTCGACTACATCCTAACATAAACTTTATAGAATTTAAACATAATAAAAATACCCGGCAATGAAAAGGTATGAAAATGCTTTGATTTGGCAGCTACTCTAATTGGAGACTTCAATCAAAAACTCCTTAAAAAAGAGATTCCTTGGTGGAACCAGTCACTACAATATTTAAATGACAAGAAAGAAGTACATTAAATTCAAGCTGAAGGGTTAAGCGCTTAAATAGGTTAAATCCTGCACCAACTGTGCAGGACTTTGGAACAAAGTTTGTCGAGACTTCAAGTCAAAGAAAACAAATTTCGAAGTGCAGCATTTTAACTACTTCGCGAGGTAACACAAATGAAGCTTCTATAAAGAGGCTAAGGTACGTCCCGTCGACGATTGTGACGGCTGACAAGAAGCGCTCAAGGTAAAAGTTGACATACTCCCATCAAACAGTTCTTCAAACAATTATACCTCAAACTCATGTCCATGTCCACCCACTCAGTCTCAATGAACATACTATACAATTGATATCATGCTTACTACTGAGACCTGGCTGCAGCCTGGAGTCTCGATTTTTATACCTGTGTATGATAGCCACAAGGCGAATCATACCAGGAACAGGCCAAGGGCAGGAGCGGGGGTATTAGTTAAGCATGAGCTTGTTTACAAATTCATGTGACCACCAGCAGAGACGAAGTGCTCCCTGTATCTCCCCCTTTATCAATTTTGGTCAGCAACTTCTTTAGTAGCCTACGCTAAACATAGGCTATGGCGCAACTATAGAGCGTACAACAGAGGCAGGCGTTTACAGGAAGTTGTTGTAAACTCAGCTGCCCAAGTTCCGGCTACTGGTCAATCGATAAACTTCCCATATGTGCAAGAACAAACGCCCAGCGCTATCGATTTCATTGTCTTCAATGGCTTGCGAGCAGAACAGTTGAAATTAAGAGCTGAGTACTAGCTCTTCTCGGACCAACTGCACCTTGTGGTTAGTTTGGACTACAGTCTGCAGATCAAGATGCCTAAGAGACGACTTCTGCCACAGTGTATTAACATGGCTACATTTCGCAGGGAGATTAAGGAAACCCTTGATCTAAACCTCGAGATCCTTCAATCACAAGACATTGAAGATGCATCTTTCTTAATAATGTACACGCTGCTGCCCTTATTGCTTCATTTGAACAAGTAGAAGTACTGCGGCTGGTAAAAAGAAGATTTAGGCGGCAGTACTGCCGCACCCGGAATTCTATTGTGGACAGAGTTTAGCACAGAGTCGCCAATAGAATCTCGAAGTTGTTAGCGCTGCAGAAATAGAAGAACACGAATCGCTTCCTACAAAATGTAAACTCAGATGCGAGCACACAATACTCTGGCTAAGAGCTACAAACTGCGGGTGTATCGAAAGTTTCCGATTAGGAGTGCTAAGTTCCCAAATGAATGTGCGGAAGCATTCGCTTCGAGCCATTTAACTTAAACTCAGAGAGCAGAAAACTCATAGTCCACGCAACGCTTGACAGGCCTGGTCAGCAATGGGATGGGGAGAATATGCTTCATTATATCACACTTAAAGCTTAGCCGGCCAAAGCGGTGCTCTTGCTGGTACTCATCTTTAACGCGATCCATAAGAGAATCGATATGATTCACAAGGCTAGAAAAAGCCCATCGTCTTTGGAATCATAAAGACTAATCTGTTTGCTGTCCACCGTAGCAAAGTTCTTCGTGCGGTATTTACTTACAAGAATTCTTCTTCTTATTTTCAGCTTGGATTCCGTAAATTCCATGTGACGCCAGAACAGCTGAATAGTAGTAAATTTCATCTTAGATGAATATAAAGCCAAAGTGTGTCTTGATATAAGACAGGCCTTTTATAGAGTGTGGCATGATGGCCTACTGTTTTAACTCAAAAGTATACTGCCCGCTCAGCTGCAATATTTTTGACAGACAGCACTTTTTCTGTTGTCCTGTATGGGAAGAAGTCATCAGAAAGAGCAATCAAGGCTGGAGTGCCACAAGCAAGCGTACTGGCGCCAAAGCTTTACTCAGTGCCCATCAGGCTTATGGTGAGGAACATAAATTAAATAAAAATTAAAAATAAATAAGTTTCCACTGACTTCGTGCGCAACAAACCTCAACACGAATACCACTGAGTCACACATCATCATAAGAGTATATAATGCCTTGTTCTGTAGGCTCTTACAGAGTTACGCCTAAAAGTATGCAACGTTTTTCTTTAATTTTTCATAATTTTAAAGTTTTGACATTTTGAAAATGGAAAACTTTTTACAATTTTCTTAGTGTTAGTTGCCTTTTAAATGATGTTTCGTCACTTGCATGCACTACTGACCACAGTTAAATTAAACATTTTTTAACTGAAAAAATCCGTACAAACGTACTTTTAGCCATTTTATTTACATGTACAGGTACACGCATATAGCAACTGAGTCGAATATTTTTTTTTTTCACAGAATATCATTGAATTTGCAGCAACTATTTATGTATATGTGTGTGTTTTTTATCCTTTATGTTCAACTAGCAACGACACATGTATGTGTTTAACTAGCAAGCTAAGCTATTTTTTCTACTAAACTCAAACTCCAAACCAAATGCACAACTTAAGGAATATTTCATGAGCTCACAGACACACAGCAGAAATATGACAGCGGACCGCAATTACCAGATCTCCCTTTCTCCCTGTACCTTTTATTAATATTTAATTGTATAACATTCACCGCCTTTAAATCAAGCTGATACTTTTGCTAATAGATTTCTTATTTTTTTTCGCTTATTTGAAATCCAACTTCAAAGCTTTAAAAATTTTATTCAAAAATAACAAATCGCATAAGATGAAAAATCGCGCTAAGCCACAAATAAAATATATATTGTACGACTTGATCCAATGCGATTGAATGCAATACGATTCGATTCGATGTGATTTGGCCAAATGAACTCATGATTCCATTTACAAATGCAGTCGAGCGCGAAAAATGCGAAATCGATTTGTTTAATCCAGCAAAGGAAGTTTTTGGATTGAAATTGCAGTAGCAACGTAAAAATGTGCAGAGGTGGAGAGCGCACGAAGTCGGCACATAGTAAAATGAAATTTTATAAATTGTCAATTTCATGCGATGAGTCAATAACATGAATCAACCAAGGAAGTAACGAATGAACGAGCCATCGAGTGAGTGAATGAATGAATGAATGAATGCACGAATGAATGAATGGCAAATGGTAAATCACAAATTTCGCAAAAACCGCAAAACTTAACCTGGAGATTTTGTGCAAAACCGATTTAGTAAGGTTGAAAGTAGCAGAAGTTGTAAAACGACGACGACGAGGACAAAAGTCTGTGGGCGTAAACTAAATGGGCGTACACGAATGCAGGCAGGCAAGCAGGCAGGCAGGCAGGCAGCAGGCACGCAGTCAAGTAAAGAAAATAGTTGCAATGCAGTTGGTTTGAATAAAAATCAAATCGGTTTATGTTATCAGCAAACGAGGACATGTATGGGAAATAAGAATGTGGGTGGAGCGCATTCAAATGGGACTTGAGTTGTAACATTTGATACAACAAAAAATTTATATAAATAGCATCGAGTAGAGAAAATGAGATTAAACAGTGTAGAGTATAGAAAAAGCTGAAAAGCTGCCTTTAAAGTATGACGAATATCTTATACGCTTCATATAATTTGCAGAAAATTTTAATTGAATTTTAGTGCTTGGTTGCCCACTAACGAGTTGGATTTAGTGAATCATACACGATTTTGAATCAAGTCATACATTTTTTATTATAAATTATAACCTAAAACTTTTTTTCACAAAAAAAAAGAAAAAAAAAATATTTTTTTTTGAGGTTATGAAAAAAATTGCCAGCACTATTTTAGATATTTTCTCTGATACTGACTTCATATCAATACACGCTCCCAGAGTAGTGACATTTTATGAGTTTTTATTCGGTGAAGTTGGTAGTTGGAAATTCGCCATCACACACATGTGACTACCATGATCCATTGGCTAAGGATTTTTTTTGTTGTGGTATAACCAGATCCGAGTTATAAATTCTAAAAGACAGTGAGTAGATATTAAGCTTACTTAAACAAAAGAATTCTATGTTTTTATATTATTTCTGAAGTATAAGACCACCAATATGAGGCGAACTGTTTATCAGAAAAAACCTCCAGTCTAAAATACACCGCGTCAAACTTCCAACTTTCTAAATTTCCCGAAAACTATATATGTGGGCATGGCCCGCATAATCAATGTTTTGTTTCGTTTCAAGGCTTGTATTTGACTGGATTATAGATCAACCTTTAAAAAAATATGTCCAACAGTATTGAATCACACGATCTAGTTGGACAATTAATGTCACCATCCTGAGAGATTACCTTTGCAAAAACTCTATATTGAGTCGAGTTGTGTGTGATGTGGCGACATTCTATTGGAACCACATGTCGCACAAGAACTCTGTCATAAAAACCTCTTCCAACATCTCATTTGGCAGATTGGGATCCGTTTCCAGAAGTTCACATTGTGAGAAAAGTTGTTGACTGCCATTTATTGATTGCCTCAGTTCATCGAACACTTCAGGCGAATAAATAGTTGTAAACCATTCAGAATTGAATGTCCTTCTTTCCACAAGCGGAACATGTCCGGATTTCGAGAAGAAACATGCGATTATATGCTTAGATGTGCCGCGCAAGCGAGTAAAGTTTGTTGGATTTTGCTGGTCGATTGCGTTTATTTCGGGCTCATACGCATTTATTCACGTTTCGTCACCTGTCACGATTGAGAAGACGGGTTTTGACGCACCTCGCATGAATTTCTTCAGCATTTGAGCGATGTCAAATTGTGCGGTATCCAACGTGAACAAACCTTTCTAGTCAAACTAATGCCCAGTAATGCCTCAAACTCACAATATGTCACATGACGATCCTGTTTTATCAGTTGTGAGCGACCTGCGGCCACGAAAGATTTTTGGTCCTATTAGATGCGACGATGAGTTTAGGTCCATTATGAACCGCGAGCTGCTGCATTAGGCAGTTAACCGGGGTCCATATTTTTGGGCACGCTGAAATAGATGTCATACGGCTACGCGTTAAAATGATCAGTTATGGAGAGATCGCTCTATACCTGTCAACAACGGTTGAAGGCCAACCAAATAATTAAGTAAGTGAATTTTTTAAACTTGAATGAATGAATACGAAACATTCGAATGCACTGAATGCGCTTCGTTTAAATCTTACGATTTCTTGCGCTCTCTCTTTTTTTTTCTTGCTATTTAGTTGCAACGAACGAAAATGTCTTCTTTTGTGCTAAACTTTTTTTTTACCACTTTTACTCAGCATTGCTCTGACAGCTTTCCACTTGTCGCGCAGGCTGCTGCAAACGACTGGCAACTAAATTTACTTGAAGCTTCAAAGCATTCGAATAATTTAATGAATGAATGAATGAATGTTTCGAGTGAGCGCGCATTCGTTCAAAGTGAATGCTTCTCTTCTTCTACTACACATTCATAAATTGTTAGTAAATAAAAGATTATTTATAAATGAATGCATTCAGCGCTCTAATGGCGAACGACACACAATTTTTATCCAAATAAATATAAATGGATATCTTGGCAGAATATATTTATTGCTTTTACGCACTAAGAAACTTGTACAATATATTAAATGGTATGCATTGCTTCGTATATGTCACATCATGCATTCAACACACAACGTGAGAATGCTATGAACCGGCTGCTAGTTTAAAATTGCCAGTTGACGCTGCTTGCGGCTTGCTGCTGAATCTAAACCCGCCAATTTTTTAACACCCAACTGCACGCCCATGATATAATGTCGCGTGTGTCGAGCAAGCTGATGAAATTGCGGCGCAATGCATAATCCTCAGCGCAGAAAATGAAAAATTCGTTGGAAGCATTTTGCCACAGATTTTTACTACGCTTTAAGCTGTGCCGAAAGAGTTGAGGTGCTTTGATGTCGTCGATTCGTCGAAAGTGTGAGCTGAATTGTTGCAATGTATGCGTTTGTAGCGATTGCATCAAATTTCACTCAGCAAACAAAATCAAGCGAGTCTATGCATTATACAAGCCTTCGATGTGCTGCCAACGTGACGACAACGCACTCCGTTGATGCTGCTGCTGATGCTGCTGCTGCTGCTGCTGCTGCTGCTGCTGACGTTGACACAAGGACGATGAGGATGACATGTCGATGGCGTAGTTCAGCTTGACTTTGCGTGCAAGTTAAAATGTGGTACTAAAAAAATATAAAAAAAAGGAATTGTTGCGTGTACAAGTCAAGGATGTCGCTGACGTAAAGTGAATTTCGCATGAACTGGCAGCATGTCACACACACACACAGACACACACAGACACACACAGACACACACATATAAATTTATATGTTGATAGACATTTTCATTTCGATCAGCAGCGCTATCATCAATGACATCGCTATCTGAAGCTACCACACCAAACGCAATTGATGTACTGAGTACAGGGACTTCAAAAAATAAGTCAGCATGCGTCGATTTTTCTGCTCCGAAACATTTATTCTATTTTGTATGCGCCGCGCTGTAATTCAAATTTTATTTATTATTTTTCTAGATAGCCATGGCTTCGAGGCCAATTTAATTATGGCGAAAGATGTATTTCAAAACTATATTCTTTGGGATTATTATGCTTTGATGATCATAAGTCTTAGGTAGACCAATTTGCTACTGAGTGAGGCCGATTTGCACAAAACACAGTCCATGAACTTGCAGCAATAGTAGCTAAGTGCAGAAAATTTGTAAAATATTTCACAACATTTGCATGAATTCCAGTTTATGGCGCTTTGCAATACAAATTTCTTTATGTTGAAGTCAATAAAAGAATATGCGGTTGATGTGACAAATATTTCAATGACAAAGCACGAAGTCAGTAGGATTCAAAACTTCACTCTTAATGTTTCAAGCTCTTTTTTTTGAAGATCCGTCATTTATGTTTCGCATACCAACCTAAATTGAATAAAAAATCGGTTAGTTGAATTGATGGACAAAGAAATTGTAAAATAGATTGAGTCTATTTACTTCAACCTTTCAACTTTCAAAAAATCTTGTAAACTATTGCAATATTCGCGCACTGCAAAAAATTTTACCTACTCACTTAGATGGCCATCAGACGTCGTTTGATCTTGGTCGAATTCAGGAAGGCGCGCAAGCTTTTGTAGTCTTGAACGCGCTGGCGCCAGTTGTTATGAGTCTCCAATACGCTGAGATCTTTTCATACCTAGTCTTTCTAATGCGTGCCTAGTCTGGTCGACCTCAATTTCGGCGTCCTCCAATTCAATTTGGGCACCCCATGTAAACCATGCATGCTGGAGCTGTTTCATACATTCGAATGAGGTGATCAGCCTAGTGCAGCCGCTGGAATTTTATACGCTGGACTAAGTCAACCTCATCGAATAGCTCGTACAGCTCGCGGTTCATGCGGGACCTAAACTCGTCGCCGACTATAATAGGACCGAAAATCCTGCAAAGAATCTTCCTCTCAAAGGCTTCCAACGCTGTTTTATAGAGAGCTGTACTTCTAAAAAAGCATCTGTTTGCAGAAGACCTGTTCTGTGGCAATTGGCAGAAACAGCGGGGAGTCCTCCCACTCCTAACCAACTCTTCGACGTCGGTCTTAAATAACTCAGCTGGCAGCCCATCAGAGCCTGCCGCTTTGTTATTTTTCAGTTTTTTTAATAACTGAATCGAGCTCCTTATAGTCCGGTGGATCTACAATAGTAATGGTGATTCCGGTCTCTATGGGCGGAATTGTGCGCTTCACCGCCTCCAAGTAGGTTAGAAAAATTACTTCTCCATAGTCGCAGTGATTCCTGAGCATCTGTAAGCTGATTTCTGTATTCGTCGCCACAGAAAGATACTACGGGTTCGGTCAGACGCTTGACCTTTTGATAGAATTTTCGAGCTTCATTTCTGTCACGTGACATCTCAACATCCTCAAACTCCCGCCTTTCTTGCTCCTTTTTCTTGCTTCTGAAAAGGCGTTTCTCCTCTCTACGTTTCTCTCGATATCGCTCTCTAACAGCTGGCATTGCTCCCGACTGCAGAGTTCGCTAATAGGAAGCGTTCTTCTCTGCAGTAGCATTGCGACACTCCTCGTCGTACCAAGAATTCTTCACAGGTTTGATATAACCAATGACATGCTTGGCAGCCCTATCCATGGAGCAGGTGATATATTTCCACTGCTCACATATATCTTGAGAAGACGAAGAAGTTTCCTGGAGCAGTCGGGAGAGTGTGTTTGAAAAGGTTACGGCGGTCTGTTCTCATTGCAGCTTGCCGATGTCTAGCTTTCGTTGCATGTTCGAACGTGCGCTAAGCCAAGTGCGTACCTTGGCTGCGACAAGCTAGGGGTCCGAGTGAATGTTGAGACCACGTAACGTCAATCAAAACATGATTAATTTGGTTGCGTGTAATTTAATCATGTAGCCTTGTGGATGTTAAGGTGTTGAAATCTGGTACTACTAACTACCATGTTCCGACCTGTGGTGAAATCGGTTAGCCTCTCTCTCCATTGTTGGAGGTAGTGTCATGAAGGCTAAATTTTCCGACGGTTGGGCCAAAGATTCCTTCCTTCCCAATCTTGACGTTGAAATTGCCCGATTTTGAAAAGCACGATTTTGACATCGTGCTTGGGACAGCGCTCGTACAGACTTTAAAAGCGCTCATAGAACTCATCTTTAGCATCGTCGTCTTTCTCTTCCTTTGGGGCGTGCGCACAAATCAGGCTAATATAAAAATATTTAGCCTTGATGCGTATCGTAGTTAGACGCTAGTCAACAGGCTTGAATCTGGAGATGAGGCCACGTAGTTTCCTACTCACCACGAAACCACAAACCAATTCGTGCTTACTCGCATGCCAGCTGTAGTAGATGTTACAGGATGCTTTTCTAGAGCAACCCTGTTCTATCTATCGGATTTCTTGGATTGCAGTGATGTCAGCCGTGCATTGGGTGCGGACATTCCAAGTGCATATTCGTAAATCGTGGTCCTTATATCGTTTTTAACACTCTCCTGGCCCACTGTACGATGATGAAGTTCGTAAGTCTGCGAAGGATCTAGAAGCAATAAGAAAGTTAAAGGAAATGCACTGGAAAGCAAAAGTTCTTCTCAAAGTTTTTCAGTTGGAAACAGACCCAAAATCATTTTCAAAATTTGTAACACGCGGAAAAAATCTTTACAAGTGGTCGACAAAGAAGGATACGGAATATTGGCGATAAAAGGTAGATGCAGCTATTAAATATAGATTCTGTTGTGCAGTCAGGAGATATATAAACTTTCTGCATACAATATATTTATGACCGGTTCCGACGATTCTACACATATTCCTTCCGCCAACTCTCAACTTTTTTCTTACAGATTTTTATGAGTTTGTTTGACAAGCAACAGTTAGCACACTCTTGAGTTCAGATCACCTACCCGTTGAAAGTAACTTTTATCGAACTCAAATGCGAATTGGAATCTATGCAGCCAACACATCAATGGAAATATAAATGGTATAGACTCAATAATAACCAACCTTGTCAATGTTGTCAGTTATTGATATAACATGGAGTACTAAGTTTCAAAGGCCACTTCCAAAAGCTATTCAGCTTCTCAAAACCAAAATAAACTTCTTTAGTTTCAGGCGATATTGACAAAGATATAGGAATGACCGAGATCTAGTTGAGTTCAAAAGGCTAAACTATAAGAATTAGTTTCAAAATCATCCCGAACTGGTTTACAGTATTTGACAGCCATAATAAATGCGTATTTTAATAATGAATACTTTCCACAATGTTGGAAAGGTTCCAAAATTATAGCAATTAGAAAGCCCATTAAATTAGTTAATAAATTTACTTTCTTATCGACCAATAAAATGCTTTTAGCTTTCCTTAGCAAAATTCTACAAATAGTCTTTAAACAAGAGCTCATATCTTTCATCGAAAAAGTTCAACTTCTGCCTAGCTATCAATTCGGCTTACGAAGGAACATAGCACCACTCACGCTCTTGTCAGGATTCGCAAACTGTTTAAAAATTATTTCAATAAAAAAAAAATTATTTAAGGCTCAAACCTTACCAGCCGCCATGGACAGATTAATTAGCTTAGCTATTTATATATACAAACATTTTATTTCTTAGCTGCGCAACTTTCAAAATTTTGAAAAATCACTACCCCCTATACCCCTTTCAATCAAACACAAAGGATCAACGCATGTTATATCCAATGCTCCACGCAATGCTCCGCTTGTAGTCCCTGTTCAAAAGCGTGCGCCAGTCGGTAGCGGGCATGTTACTGCGCAAAAAAATTTACTGCACGTACGTGAAAACGTTTATAAAAGTATGCAATCATTCAGATGTAAACGCGTATACACTGAGCGACTGCCAGATACAGAGATACTTTTCATACTACTCACGTGGAAAAAGAAGAAGAAGAAGAAAAAAATGTATATATAGAAAAATACGTGTATATGAAGTTTGTCGTCGTCGTGGTACTCTTTTCAAAAAGCTACCCGTTACCACCCTCAACCAGGCGCTCGGTCTAACACTCTGACACGGTCGCCCTTTTGATGTTATAAGTTAAATGTAACCGCAAATATTTCATTTCTTTCATTTCATTTCATTTTGTTTTTTTTTTTTTTTGTTCGCCCCTCTTTTTTTATCACCTATAAAAGTGTGGTGTTACATCTGTGGGAAGTTTATAAAACCTGAAGCGTGCCCTGCCAGCTTGTTACTATATTAAAGCGGATTCTTTTCTGTGTGTTTTGTTGTAGCACAAAAGCAAGTATTGCAAGTACTTTAAAGCGATTACTGCTTAAGGACTGCTGCAAATAGTGTTACGCAAAGGTGTTACAGGGTGGTAAATGGAATCTATGTTGTGATAGTCTGACACATTCAATATTAATGGCATATTTTGAAAAATAAATCAAATAAATAAACTATGTACGTGGGAGTGTGAGGCTCTGTACCAGTACAGGACGCTGCTCGAATTAGCTGAAAAAACATAAAGGTAGGAAATTAATAACAAAAATGGTATTTTGCTCCTCCCACTTATCACTGTATTATGTTTGAAAAGAAAGCGGACGACGGAATAGTACTTACTTAATTAAAAGCCATTCAACCGTCTTCCGGTCTTGGCCACATTTAGAAAGGCGCGCCAATTGTTTTGAATGTCAAGTACGCAGAGATCTCTTCATACCTGGTCATTCCAACGCATGCCCGTTCATCCTCTATTTCGGCGTCCTCCAATCAAGTTTTGGCACCCCATGTAAACCATGCGTGCTAGAGCTCTTTAATTCATTCGAGTGAAGTGCTGCCGCTTGACTGTGTCAACTTCATCGGACCAAAAATCCAGCGGACAATCTTCCTCTCAAAGACTTCCAATGCTGTTTCATCTGACTCAATCACAGTCCATCCCTCTACGCTACACAATAGGACTGGAAATATCAGCGTCTTATAGATCTTGAGAGAGGGCTTTACTTCTTATTTGCTTGCTCAACCCAAAAAAGCATCTGTTTGCAAGCGTGATTCGTCGCCTGATCTCCGACTGACGTTGTTGTTGCTGGTTATCTCGGATTCGAAACGATTCGACGAAGTTTTCTACAACATTGAAGTTGAAATTCTCTATCGTCACTGACCGTCCAAGACTCGATGACAGAGTGTGAAAAGACACCAAGTACTTCGTCTTGTCCTCATTCACCGCTAGACCCATGAGCCGAGACTATTTTGCAATCTCTAAGAACGCCTTGCTGACACGCCGTAAGCAAGCAGCATCACTTCCTTAAAATAAATTCGTAAAATTCTGACAAAGTCTTAGTCGAATGCAAAAAGAACGAAGTCTCTATCTATTACCGTTTCCGAGATCCTTTCGTTCATACGGACGGATAGACAGACATGGCTATATCGACTCGCTATATCGATATATGATGGGAGAGGAAGAGGGATTATGGTGTGTCAGAGCATTGCCCCCTCTGATTCGGACCAAAATATTATATAATAGGCTTACTTCCTCCTATCCCTTTAACATATATACCATGTGGATGGTGGTAGCTTTCGACTACGATTATATTATATATGTATATAGATTTTAATCTCAATATCTTCTGACTCAGCTGTTCGATTTTGATGAAATAAACGCTAAATGTCATTCACAATAAAGCTTTTTAGCTTTCCGTGATGCGATTTTGAATCCAATGAGCGGATTTTAGTTGATACGCGCACAAATAAACAGACAAAAATTTCGTCTATGATTTTATTTAAACCGAAATTTGTATGCCAAAACTGTATGCCAAAATATAGATGTCCAGCTCAATGATAGACAAAAATCTATTAAATTATTCAAAATAGTCTTCTTCTATCTTAGGTAGTTCGATTTTCGCCTCAGAGGATGTTAGTGCAAGCCTTTAAGCTGAATGATATGACCGCATAATACTCTCCAATTTTCGTTTGATGGTTAATGTACGAAAATAATTCCTAAGTCTCAGTCGATCGTTTGTGAGTGGAACACACCGCATTTAAAGGCGCAAAAGTTTATTCGTAATGAGAACAAAAAAAGCTATCATCAACAATTAAAGGCTTCTTTCTACTAGAAGTCGCTGTCTATTTTCAGTTTAATGAATATCACTTTGACTTCCACCGATTAAAAGCAATTTAAACATTTTAAAAGTCAAATAAACATCACATGTGACAATTGTATGCTAATCTGTGCCTATGAATGAATTCCGTTCATGAAAGTCTTCAACTAAAACCTTTTCAAAATGGGGCTAAAGAGATTTTTCTTGCTCAATAATTTGTGCATATGAATAAATCGGTTGCTCTGAGATCTACTAGTATGCTGCACTTAAATAAATATTTCTCTAAAACTTTTTGACACCTTTTTTTTTGTATATTTGTATAGTTTACAAAACGTGGGTGCTAACAAGTGTACGGCAATGGCTAACAACCTTTTATATTCATAATTTTGATAGCTTTTATTTGAATATAATTTTGCATAGATTGAAAATTTTTCTTCATTATTAGAGCCCGGTATTACGGTACCAGAATTGTAGTCTAAGCATTCTAAGCCATTGTATTGTAATGATGTAGGAAGTACTGGATTTTATTCTATTTTAAAATTGAATTAGATAGAAAAAAGTTGACTTTTTTATGAAAAATTTTTTGTTTTATTTTTGAAAAATCAGATTATTGTTCATCGACATTTTGAACAGCAAATAAAACTCTTGAAAATTGCTAAAATTTCGTGGTTTCAAAGAATTTTAAAAAATTTAATATCTTTATTTTTCAAGTAGACCCACATATTTTAATATGAAGTTCTCAATGTACCATCGGACTGCCTGCATGATTAAATATGGATTGAGTCCTTATTTCAATGTTGGAAAAAAATGTTAAATTTTCTATTCAGTCGAATACTTTGCAACACCTACAAGTTACAGTCTTTTCAATTTCCAAAGACATGTGCCAACGCTGGTGAAGATTTTTCGATTATATTACTCTTTTTTTTTGGTTTGCAGCATTTAGTCAGAAAAGAAAGCTTTGTCATCTGTAAAGATTTTATTAAACATGCTCGATTTTCCAGGCTTTAGACGCCCGCTTCATATTTATATACGAGTAGGCATAACACCCTGCTTGTTTGGGTAGCCTTCAAACAAGCCCACTGCACGTTTTTCAGTTAGTTCTTATACAGAGCATCGCCCTACCTGAAACCGCTTCTGGTATTAAAGTGTTCGGAGACGTTCTTTCCTACACTGACAACGCTTTGTGAGTGTGATAGCGTCATCATGCACAGACAACCGATCTTTGCCGGTCTACCTAGTGCAGAAAATTATTTTGCAATTAAGTTTCTCTTTAATATAGAATTAAGGAATCACATCGAATTTTTTGTTCAGTTTTTACATTAACCAAAAACGATTTAAAATAAATCATTCTTTGTTTTAATTAAACACGCTTCACTTCTGCTTGCTGTGTTTCTTCTAAAATTACCCATAAGCAGTATTGAAGTAGCTTGAAAGCGAGGGAGACATACATATTACACACACCGTATCCACCGTAGCTTACAAGCTATTCGCGAATGCTTGTGTGCATTCGCAAATAGCTCACTTTGAGTCGCGAAACAACTTGAAATTCGCTGGCAATGTTGAGTGTCAAACCAAGCCGAAGCTATTCGCAGTAACGATTCTGCATACAAGCGCGTGAGTAAGTGTGAAGAATTTTTTTTTTTTTTGAGAGTGCAAGCCTGAAATCATTCGTGAGTGTTGCATGAAATATTGCGTTCAATCACAAGCTAAGCCACTCGCTGCAGTTGTTTAAGAAATTTAGTTAGCTAAATTGCTGGCATTCCCGGAGAGAGCAGATCTTTAACCTTAACTGTTAGGGCACGGTCAAGCAAGTAAGACTTCAATTTTGAAGAGGAGACCTTCCAGCCAGACCCTATCAAAGGATTGCTTGCTGTATGTCAAGAAAAACAACGGAGCTGTACTGTTTATTCTCAAAAGCCTTTAAAATATGTTGAAAGAAATAAAGCTAAACTGGTGATCAGGAATGACACTCTGGACGCCCAACGCTGGTAATATTCTACTAAGATATATTCATTCGAATATTTTAGAGAAAGTCGGTAGCAAACTTATTGGTCCGTACGAAGCAACAAGGTTTTCCGGCTTGCCAGGTTTCGGTAACATTGCAATCACAGCGCTCTGTCACTGCGAGGGGAAGTGGTGGATGCGAAGCATGGTATTAAAAATAAATACTTACTACTTTTCAGGCAGAGCCTTTGCCACTTTACCATCTATTCCGTCATATCGCGGGGCTTTGTTTTTTTTTTAGTAGCTTTACCTGTTGCCGAACTTCTTGCGAAGAAATAGATTTAAAAGGGGTCAGTGTTGTTAAAGGCTCTGCTAAAAAACATCTCCTGTATCGTACATTACTCGGGTCAGCGGAATCAAAAGGTCAGCAGCAATTGCTTATGCCTTCTTGTCTGTACGACATCATGTGTTGTTGGCATCTTTAATGGGCACTCGTCATAAAGGTTACTGCTTAACAAAGCGCATTGCTTTCCACAAGTTGAAACCAACTTTTTTGTTTGGATCTGCAACTTCAACTTTTTCAATTCAGTAGTTGCTCTACACCAGTCTAAACGGTCCCGTTCATTCCGCCTTCCCATATAACGACGACGTAATCAACGCTTATGTCCAACTAAATCCATGACCTCAGCTTTTGAAAGTGGCCGGGATCAGTGGATCAGCTAGGCAGCGTGATTGCGAATGCTGTGTGGCGAGTTGAGCAGCTTCATAAATGTTGCAGGTGAGCAGTTCGACCGCATCGTCAACGTCTTCAGAAGAAGAAGAAAGTTCCATGTTGAGGTTGAGTAGTTGGTCCAGTCGTTCCTGAAATATTGGAACTTTAGTGTGAGCTGACAACAATCTAGGCTTTGGAACGTAGGAAAACGCTGACAGTCTAGCATCAACTATTAGCGAGAAGTGATCTGTGTTTAAATCGTTTGAATCGGAAATAATCAGACGGCTAGACTGAATACCAGCGTAAACAGCAAAGTCCAACGCATCAGGAAGAGTTGTCAGAACTTCCATGTTCTCATTGACTAACACATCAAACAACGCACGACCTTTAGGATTTGAGAGTCTGAAACCCCATAGACGTTATTTAGCATTCCAGTCACCTGGAACTTGGAACCAAGTTTATCAAAAAAGTTCTTAAACTGCATCTCAGAAAGTATATACCTCGAAGGACAGTATAGACCGACAAAGATTATATCTCCGCAATTGATGGAGACTTTGATGGAAGCTGCTTGCATTTTATCAGTACACACAGGATCTAGCGGATAGTGTTTGAGCGCCGACCGGATAAGTACGACAGCTCCACCACGCATGCGGTTGTCATCAGGGTGTATGTCGTACCCCAGAAGTTTATAATGTAGTATTAATCAAATAATACAAACTATTGAAGTGTTTATGTTGCGATGCTACCAAAAATTTTCCCAGAAAGTTGCATGCGATTTATTATGGCATTGGTTTACTTCTTCCTGGACCTAATGAGGAATGCAAGTTTTTGCAAATATTTTTCAACGGAGATGCAGAAATGCAAGCAGATCGACGCTGTGCAATTAGTATTGGAATAAGCCGGGAAATTATTTGAAGCCTCCAAACAATGTTTAACGATTACAACCGATTGATACAGCAGTTCAAAACATCGTTGGAGCAAATGACATCGAATAATTTTCGTGTGATCATTCGTGCCGACAAAGCAACACCCGGCGAACACCAAGGTCGTTTCAGTTGCAGTTGTCATGGTTGGCAGTGACTTCGAACGGTGCGACGTCATACTCCACCGCCGGAATGGCATTGTGCAACCAAACCAACAATGTGTACCAGAAACACACCGATCATACGATGCACTTCAGTATCCCATAATTTTTCCCCGTGGAGAAGATGGCTACCATTCCAGCTTAATGCAAATCGATCCGACTGCAGGCAATGAGATAAGAAATAAGATTTCGTGTATAGACTTTAACGCTTTTCGGATTATGTTTAGACAAAATGAACCAAGCGTGGGTGTAAACGCCGTAGTCCAATATTGAATTATATATTTTGACATTTGAAGGTAGGTTTTTTATTATAGGATATGATATACTGTCGCATCTAGGAGTTTTCGCTTTAGTTTGAACAAGAGCTGCTTCGAATTCTTTTTAGGAAAAGGGGATATGATACCTCAAAAGGTCTATTAATAATTCAAAAGAGAAAGCACAATTAAAAACTAAAGAAAAAATAAATAAATACTTAATTGCTTCGCAAATTAGACACAACTGCCAATCAGATGCCTTCGCACCGTAATAAATAATCGGATTTCATTCAACTGCGAGTTGCAAGTGACACACGGAGAATATTCCATGGAAATCAAAATATCAAGTGAAGTTGAAGCATAAAACCGCAATGAAAAGGAATGCAATGGAAAATTTTAAACTGGCACAGATACTCCTCAAGCAGTCAAGGAGCAAGGACAAAAGCAAAAGCAAAATGGCGCACAAAGTCACAAAAGAAATAAAGTGAAAAAAAAAAAAACACCACAGAATGCATTTTCAATATGGATTAAAAGGCAATATTTTATGTCACAGCAAGCAGAATGATGGCAAAATGTGCAAAGAAGTTAAGGCAGAAAGTTCAAGCGAGGCAATAGATGCGGCTAGGATTAAGTAAAAAAAAAACAAACTATAAGACGCAAGCATGCCTGAAAATATGCTTTACACTTCAATAATTCCAAAAATCTTGGGAACTGCCAACGCGTTGCTGCCATATAATACTGAGCAAGTTTAGAATAAAAGGCCAGCACGTAGGAAAGAGTTAGACAAGCGGGTTCAAAATTGTCTGCCGCTTAAGTTGGAGCAGGACTAATATTGAGCAACCAAAGTCAAAGCCGAATTTTGCATTCATTCTGCCGCTGAAATATAATCTTAAAGAAATATTTTAACTTAAGTTGCATTGAAGTTCAAATACGCTTCGCTTGCACATAATATGCCGAGGCAGACAGATAAGGCGAGATAGATTCGTTCAAATAATTAAGAGCAATATTCCAGTTGCTGAATATATGCCATACAGCTTAGCTATAAGCACAAAGTTTGGAAGAGATTCAAATTGTTGTTCTGGATGTTGAGATTTGAACACAAAAACAAAAACTGTTTTTTTTTTACTTTGAATCGGAAGAGAAGTAGCAAAAAAGATAAAGAAAAGAATCAAAAACCATTGTCTACTTCTATTTCTATGTACCTACATGCATTCGATTCTGTCGACTGCTAGTCATAGAATTATTGCAAACACAATATACCACGCTTATAGATATTTGAGTGTAGGGTATTAATATTTATGGAGTAAATTAAAATTGAATATGTAAGAGGCCGATTTATATAGCATTTAAGCAGTTGACAGATAGCGCGAGACAGAGGGAGTTAGATAGAGCGAGAGAGAGATAGAGTGAGAGACAATGCAAGCTGTTGCTGTTAGTTGAAGTAGCCAAACTATAATGTAACAACAGAAAATATGACAACTAGAAATATTTTTAAGAAATTTGACAATTTCAAATTTAATTTTCGAACATCGAACATCGAAAAAGTTTAATAAAGTCTAATCTAAAAGCAGGTTCACACCAGACTTTTAATTTGAACATATTTGATTTAAAATGAGCAACAAATAATCCCAAATAATTTATTATGCAATATTTTTCATTTAGGCCCTGTACCGAAGGTACAAAAGCCTATTCGTTTTCTGCAAATGTATGTAACAGGTAGAAATAATGGTCGGAGACCTCCAAAATTACCCCCATTATGGTCAGGAGTGATACAGGAGTCGATATAGCCATGTCCGTCTGTCCAACTGTATGAAAGAAAGGATCTCGGAATCTCGGTAATAGACAGAGACTTCGCGTTTTTCGCATTCGTGCAGTGAGAAATGCTCATAAACTTGGTCATAAGCTCGGGAAACATTTAATGTATTTGCCAGGCGACCTGTACTGGTGCAGGGCCTCTTACAATCGCTTACGCCCGACTGTAATATTCTTATTTGTTTTTTTTTTTGAATTTGAAGTTTGTTTGTTTGTTTTGGCTTGAATTAATTTTTAACATTGCGACAAGGCACACAAATATAAAAGAACCAAAAAAAGAAACATTTGACCTTTTTTCTTACTTACTTAAATGAACGTCAACGGTCATCCGGTCATGAACCCATTTAGGAAGGCGCGCCAGCCTCCATAATCTTGAGCGCGCTGGCACCAGTTGTTTTGAATGCTAAGTACGGAGAGATCTCTCCATACCTGGTCATTCCAACGCGTGCACGGTCGTACTCTATTTCGGCGTCCTCCAATCAAGTTCGGGCCTCCCATGTAAGCCATGCGTGCTGTAACTTTTTCATACATTCGATTGAGCTGCCCAGCCCAGTGCAGCTGCTTGAATTTTATGCGCTGGACTATGTCAACCTCATCGAATAGTTCGTACAGTTCGCGATTCAAATGGGATTAGATCCCTCGTCGCTGACTCTAGTAGAACCGAAAAATCCTGTAAAGAATCTTCCTTTTGAAGGCTTCCAACGCTGTCTCATCCGACTCATTCGCGGTTCTTGCCTCTGCGCCATACAATATGACCGGGAGTATCAGCGTCTTATAGATCTTTATTTCCGTCTTTCGAGAGAGTGCTTTACTTCTCATTTGCTTGCTCAGCCCAAGAAAGCATCTCTTTGCAGGCGTGATTTTATACCAAATCTTTAGGCTAACGTTGTTGTTGCTGGTTATCTCTCATCCAAAATAAACGAAGTTATCTGAAACACTGATGTTGAAATTCTCCATCGTCAATGACAGTCCAAGACGCATTGACGGAGTGCGAAAAGACACCAATTATTTCGTTTTGTCCTCGTTCACCGCTAGACCCATGAGCCGAGACTGAGATCGCTTTGCTGACTCGCCGTTCCTGCGTGCCGATGATATCGATGTCATCGGCGTTAGCGAGCAGCGTCACTTCTTTTTGGAAGATCGAGCTCGACATACTCTGTATGTACGGGCACTGGCGTAGGATATATTCCATCAGAAGATTGAAATATTCACACGACGGAGCTTCGCCCTTCCTGGAAATTCTCTTGGTATCAAAGGGGTCGGAGAGGTTTTTCTCCACCCTGAAAACGCTTTGTGTGTGAGATAGCGTCGTCATGCAAAGATGGACAATCTTTGCAGGGCTACCTAGTGCAGACAGGGCTTCCAAAAACTTCAATCGGCGTGTCGAATGCGGCTTTACAGTCGACAAATAGGTATTGCGTGTCTTTGTTGAACTCACGGATATTTTCCACGATTTGTCGGAATATGAATATTTGGTCATTGGTCGGCCTTATTAGTCTGAAGCCGCACTTATCACACAATACGCGCGGCAGAATCTTATATCTAATGGAAAGAGGAGATATTCCGCGGTAGTTGGCGCAAACAGCGGGATCTCCTTTCGTAAAGATAGGACAGAGAACACTGAGATTCCAGTCATTGGGTATACATTCATCGGACCATATCTTGCATAAAAGTTGGGCATACTCCTAACCAACTCTTCGCCGCTGGTCTTAAATAACTCAGCTGACAACCCATCAGAGCCTGCCGCTTTATTATTTTTCAGCTTTTTAATAACCAAATCGATCTCGTTATAGTCCGGTGGCTCCACAGAAGTGCCATCATTAACTGGTGGTTTCGGTGTCATTTCTTTAGGTTGGAGATATGACTCTTCCATAATCTCTGTGATTCCTGTTCATTCGTAATCTGACTTCCATTGTCATCCTTACAGAAAGTTACTCCGGGCTTAAAACCTTCAGTCAATCGCTTGACATTTTGATAGAATTTTCGAGTTTCATTTCTGTCACATAACATCTCAACAACCCCAAACTTCCGCATTTCTTGCGTCTGAAAAGGCGTTTCTCTTCTCTGCGTTTCTCTAGATATCGCTCTCAAACAGCTCGCGTTGCTTCCGACTGTAGAGTTCGCTGATAGGAAGCGTTCTTCACTGCAGTAGAATAGCGACACTCCTCGTCGCACCAAGAATTATTCACAGGTTTTGTATAACCAATGACCTTCTTGGCAGCCATATCCATGGAGTGGGTGATATGTTTCCACTGCTTACATATATCTCCAGAAGACGGAGAGGTTTGCCGGAGCAGTCGGGAGAGTGTGTTGGAAAAGGCTGCGGCGGTCTTTTCTGATTGCAGCTTGTCGGTGTCTAGCTTTCGTTGCATGTTGGAATGTGCGGTGTGCACTACGCTGAGCCTAGTGCGTACCTTGGCTGCGAGAAGATAATGGTCCGATTTAATGTTGGGACAACGTAACGTTCGCACGTCCAACACGCACGATGCGTGCCTACCGTCAATCAGAACATGATCAATTTGGTTGTGGGTTTTTTTATCTGGACTCAGCCATTTAGCCTTGTGGATGTTGAGGTGTTGAAATCTGGTACTACTTACTACCATGCGGCGTAAGCGATTAGCCTCTCTACATTATTGGAGGTAGAAGGCAAAATTTTCCGACGGTTGGGCCAAAGATTCCTTCCTTGCCAATCTTGGAGTTGAAATCGCCAAACACGCTTTTAACATCTTGATTGGCACAGCGCTCGTACAGACTTTAAAAGCGCTCATAGAACTCATCTTTAGCATCGTCGGGCCGTCGGAGCGTGCGCACAAATAAGGCTAATATAAAAATATTTAGCCTTGATGCGTATCGTAGTTAGACGCTAGTCAACAGGCTTGAATCTGGAGATGAGGCCAAGTAGTTTCCTACTCACCACGAAACCACAAACCATTTCGTGTTTACTCGCATGGCAGCTGTAGTAGATGTCACAGGATGCTTTTTTAAAGCAACGCTGTCCTATCCATCGGATTTCTTGGATTGCGGTGATGTCAGCCTTGCATCTTTCGAGGACTTCAATCTGCCGGATAGCCAATCTCAACAAATCCCTGCAGAAATTCTCTCTCCAAAATAACTAAATCTAATAGACACCCCAAAATTCCTTCCGTTCTATATCGTTCCACACATACCCAGCAAACATTATCATACTCCATCTTCAGTGATTTCCTTGATCTACAAAACTCTCTACGACTCTATTCATTACTGTATACAGACGGGTCAAAGTCGTAGCATGGTACATCTTTCAACTCCACCCTCTATCAATATATACTGCCGCAATAATTGCAATATTACATGCAGTTGAAATGTTAAAACAAGCCATTTTAAGTCACTCGAACTCTTCGTTCTACCCCTCAACCATAAGACATTTGTTGAGCTGATAACTGAAAACATGTTATGAAGTATTAAGTTGCAATACGTTGTGACTTGTTTATTTCATACAATTATTATTTGTATGCAACATAAAAGAAAGCAGCATTACATTGCTGCACTCGCAAAGTAAACAAATTACCATGGCGCGTGGCACTTCAAAGCTAGCTAATTGCCTGCACTCGTTAATAGAAAATAATATAAGGACTTGTCAGCTTATTAGTTCGCAACGAGCGTGACGCGCAATGATGCTTTCATGCAATACACTACGTATTAAGCCGCGCCTTTTGCTGCAATTATTTTGTAATACGTAATAAAGCTGCGTACTTTTCCAATTGGTTTGCCGTTGCTTGGAAATTTTTTATAATTCTACGTAAGACTGGCAAAGAAATCGTCTTTCTTTTTATTTTTTAATGATTAAAACTGGAACGCGATATTGTGAGGATGTCGTGTGTCATATGCTGTCATCTTTTATCTGTTTCATGTTTATCATATAAGATGCTCGCATAACAGACGGACGGACGGACGGACGGACACACATGTCAGTTCATAACGTTGGCTGCCTTTGGCATCTTTATTTATATTTATAGCATTTTTTTATATAATTCCTTCTTATAAAATATTTTTCAGCGTACAGCGCCATTTTGTTGCTGTTGTGACTGTTTTTTTTTTTCTTTTTTCTTTTCTTTTGTTGCTAATAATGCGCAAATATTGAAAAAGCTAAGAAAATCGAAAAAAAAAATATATATATAAACAAAATGTCATTCTGGGCATATAAGCAGATAAAGAAGACAGATTCGCGTTGCGCGTATACTTGGAAATTAAAATTTAACGATTCAAGGAAAACGCGCATTAGACACGCGGCAACAGACACCCTTCGTCCTAGCGCCACAGCACACATCCGTAGCAAGCTGTAAGATATAAGCGCTACGGCGCCTTCGACTTTGCTTTACTCTTATATAATTTTGTATACATCTGCATATACGCTTGGCTTACTCAACATTCAGCAAACGTATTCGCATTGGCATCGTTGTCGTCTTCGACAACATCTACTCTCCTACTTGGTAGCTTTAGATGCGCTTGTGTCCTTGTATATTCTACTTGCTGTTGTTGTTGCTGTTGTACAGCGTGTGCTTTTTGTGGCTATAGAACTACACTGCGCTTGAAAAAATAACAACAGAAATTGAATGTGAAAGTTGAGAAAAAGTGAATAAATGCCTCAAGGCACTCTTGGCGCTCGAAGTGTAAAAAAAGTCATTTCCAAATTACGAAATTACGAATTGTATTTCTTTTTAAGATACTCTGAGAATCAAGGCGAGATTCAGATTCCTGTACTACGGACTCAGTTGTTAGAGGATTGGAAAGAACAAATGTGAAGATTTTTAAAACTTCTTTTTTTTTCTTATCCAATCTAACTGCAATATATAAAATCTGAGCCCAACTTTATTTTATAAAAGTTTTTGCTGTAAAAAGTTAGACCACATTTTCCATGCAATCAAACAGAAACACCCTTTACTTGTGCTCGTTCGCTTGGCATTCGCGTTGCTAAAACTCATATTTCAATTGGTGTTTGGTCGTATTTATGCTTGAAGCGTTGCGGCGCAAAGCGGTAAAGCGCTCGGATGAAGACACTAAATTAATGGGAAATTAAAGGCTCTTAGATGCCAACGCCATCGAATTCAAAATATTTGCATAGCAGTACGGGGAAGGAAGTCATTGTCAGATTTAAAGATATTCATTTTTATTAAGAAAATATCTTTTATTTTTTTTTTTAATTTATTACAGAAAAATTATAAGAATTTTTGTTTTTGTTTTCGTTTTAGGAATGCAATTAAATATTAAACAGATTTGATTATCTTTAATTGCATAGAAGTCAGCTGAAAGTATGCGACTGCATTTTAGTTTCAAGAAATGGCACTCAAATGCTTTTGAATATTTTTGAATGCAGACAAAAAAAATAAAAAATTGCTTTACCAAGTTTGAAGAAATTTTATGAAAAAAAATAAACTAAAATAAAAATAAATAAATGTGCAATAAAGTGTATTAGCCATCATGCTGCAGCTTTGAAGACTCTTCGAGTCAAATTTTTATATACTTAACCACTGCAGATTACTTCAGCTGATTCAACTTTAGAACTTGAAAAATAAATAAATCTTTATGCATATCCTTTAGAATGTTAAAGGAATAAAATGTGAGACTTTTTTAAAGACCTGCTCTGTCAGAATTTTGTATTTACGAAGGTGCACATAAAAGTAACAGCATTTCTCATACGAGTATTTATAAAAATATTCTAAAGCAGTTATATATGTTGGGATATAGCTCGCTGGATGGTCCAGCTTTGTTACAGAAAATACCATCCATTTTAAATGTTCGTCAATAAATGTATTTCATATAATTTTCTGTGTTTTATATTGAAATATTTTTGTTGTACTGAATTAGTGGCTATAATTAGTAGATGGGTTCTAAGGGTCCTAAGCACTTTAGATTTCTTAGCCACATGATAAAGACCAAACGTTTTGCATGTTCGACTTGATAGCCTCATCGGACAAAAATAATCGTACGGCATTTGCAGGAAATCTTTGAGTGAAGCACTTGAGGGTAGAGCTAAATTGACTGAAAGATTGAGAATTTTATTATCAAAATCGGATAATAAATGACGATTTTATAAGCAATTGAATTTGAACGACCCCCCTTTTTTTTTCATTCATATTCGCGCAGTGAGAAGTGGTCATGTGTTTGGTCATATGCTCGGGAAACATTTAATGTGTTTGTTAGGCGACCTGAACTGGTACAGGGCCTCTTACAGTCGGTTACGCCCGACTGAAATTTCCTTACTTGTTTGTATGTGATATGTTCGACTCACGGCTTTATAGATTATTTGAAGCCATAGGGCTTTGTATTTATGTAGCTTAATAAGAGAATCTTTAGCAGAACCCATAGAAAGTTTTTATTTTTAGGCAACGACTACCTGTAAACCTGCAGAAAAAAACAGACATTTTACAGCCAGCTTCAAATATTAAAAAACAGGAAGAAGATAAAATAAAACCCGGTAATGAATCACAACAGCATTCAGCAACAGAAAATAATGAAAATGCAGGAGGGGAAACATTTTAAAATAAACTTGTTAAATTCCGGAGCAGTCCTAGTCGAATGCAAAAAACACGAAGTCTCTATCTATTACCGTTTCCGAGATCCTTTCGTTCATACGGACGGCCAGACGGACAGACGGACATGTCTATATCGACTCCTCTATCATTCCTGACCATAATGGGGGTAACTTAGGGGGTCTCCGACCATTATTTCTACCTGTTACATTATTATTATTATTATGTAGTAGTAGGCACTGCGACCTTACAGGTCTATTGTGCCCTGCCAGTTGCTGACTTACAGCAACTCGTCCAGCCCTATTGCCCTGAAGAAGGCCACTAGGTTTTTGGGGTTGAGTGCATGCACCGCCTTTCCTGTCACTTGGTAATTGCCAAGATATATGTGCCTGGTTTGGGCGAGAGCTGGGCAGTCGCCCAGGATATGCTCCGCAGTTTCGTCGTCCTCCAGACAGAATCTGCAGGTGCTATCACCTTCGATTCCGATTTTACACAAGTGTCTCCTAAGTCTACAGTGTCCGGTCAGGAAGCCCGAAATCATTCTTAGCCTGTTACATACATTCGCACAAAACCAATAGGCTCTTGTACCTTCGGTACAGGGCCTAAAAATCTGAATGCTTTGTATTCTGCAAGAGATACTTTCCCAAGCCGTGCAGAAGTTGATAAACAAATCATTTAGTTGCGCGAGGAGGGGGGGGGGGTTGGTTTGGTTGTGCAAAATTTTAAAATAAACTTGTGAAATTCCGGAGCAGTCCTAGTCGAATGCAAAAAACACGAAGTCTCTATCTATTACCGTTTCCGAGATCCTTTCGTTCACACAGACGGACGGACGGACGGACAGACGGACAGACGGACATGGCTATATCGACTCCTCTATCACTCCTGACCATAATGGGGTTAACTTTGGGGGTCTCCGACAATTAGTTCTTCCTGTTACATACATTTGCACAAAACCAATAGGCTCTTGTACCTTCGGTACAGGGCCTAAAAACTAACATCCTGTATTTTGTGAGCAATTGACGAAACCAATCATAAGAAATAAATCCATATAATAAATATTACCTCTATACTTTGAGATAGGCCATAATATTTTCTAATCATAAAACGTCTAAATTATTGTTGCAAAATGTAAAGAGAAACTCTTTGGCGGTTTCTAATATTTCTAGTACTCATAGGTACCCAAAATGATTTCGTCACTCATCTTGGAAAAAAATTTAGTAGATTGGATTTATACTTAGTCGCCGTTTGCACATCTTCTTCAATTCTCTTAGATACAATAATATCTAATTCCTGGTCGGACTTTGCTTGTAATTTATACATAATTTCGCCACACTTCGTTGACTAACTTTTATACATTTTGTGCTTTCGTATTTGTATGAGATTTTTTAAAACTTTCAAACAATTTTTGGTATAACATGGATTTGGACAAGTGAACAGCGCGCTCTAATTCCTTTACTCGGTTCTAAAGCGAGTGCCTAAACGTACGCATTATTTGCGGGAATCCCCGAAAATGCGTTTCGTTTTCAAGCAAAGACAATGTGAGGGTTGCCATTTGTGTAAAAAATAAATAACTACCAATGACGTAATCATCATCTAGACTCCTTTACCGCCCATGTCATCCAAAATAAGCAAAGCAAAGACCCTCCGCCCCCATTAGTGCTTACGTAATACTTGAACGGCCTCAGAGTAATTTTAACAACCACGTCGACCAACATATGACAGCAACAGGAATGCTCTCACAAATTCTGTCTCTTTGCCTAATACGCAAGACCAACACCGGATCTCTATTCGGATGAAGAAATAAACTGTCTCTTGGCCGATCTAATATTAAAATTAAGTAGCTGCTCCAACAAAGGTGTATAATATCAAGATCAATAAACAATTAAGCAATTAAGTATGTGTACACTTGCAAATAATTCAGTTGATGGCTTAAATATTATGGCATGAAATGTCAGCCATAGATGCTAATCCTAGCAAGAGTCACACGCGGAGTATTTGTGGTCGAGGCAAGTTATTAGCCACAGACATAATAATACTAGCAGACGTCACTCGCGAAACAGTTTGCGTATGCGGGGAAAATATAAGCCATGGGTGCTAATGCATGGAGGCTAAGTCTAATACAACTCACTTTCACTTCACAACACTCGATTTGACACGCGGGTAACTTGAACCAGTGTCCAATTTATGACTGCCTGACTTTGTGAAGAGGAGCTGTGTCAATTCAAATACTTTTAAAACAACCCTCGTACTAACATACAGCTGTGTGCATTACTCAAGATGGCGCAGCGGATGTTACCGTTAGAAAAGAAAGCAGCATCATGGCGCAGGAGTAAAAGAAAAAAAATTCGCCGCACGAATGCAGCAATTAAAAGCGATTTTTCATTTAAACCTTATGGCAGACAGACTCAAGACGTTATATGGAGCAGGGGAACGAACGCCCATGCGCTGCATGCAACAATAAACAAATTACAAAAGCAGCAGCAGCAGCAGCAGCAGCAGTTGCAAGACTAGGTGAAGGTGGAGGTGGAGGTGGAGGTGAAGGCGAACAAACGTAGACATGAAGCAGGCAGTTTGAAGTGAAATATATTTTATGATGCAAACGGCAAAGAAAAACTTAACGCCAGAATGCACGCAATGCAAAGCAATGTTAAGCTAAGGAGCAGATCCTTTAGTTGCAGTCGATAGACGCATAGACAGACAGACAGACAGACAGAAGGACAAACAGACAGACAGACGAGCAGCTGCTGCGCATTTTGCATGCGATTTGGGAGTCGTTTGTAAACTTTTCGTTGCATGCAACGCGGCACATTAAACGCAAACGAAAATAAAAAAAAAGAGAAAAAAAAACTGCATAAATATTCAAGGAATCACAAGCTGCTGCTGCCATTGTTGCAGAAACTTATCGTTTTACATTGAATTTCGGAATTTATGCAACTATTTACAACAAAATAAAATCATGCATTCCGGCAGCTGAGTTGTAAATTTTAAAACGATTTAAAAACTCGCATCGGACTATCAAAAGATTATTTGCTTGTGGAAGTATTTGTTTGGCTTTGAATATATAAAAAGCTGCTTACTTAAAGCGTGTCCTGTTGTCACTGTTTAAGAAAGTAAATAAGAATAATCATACAGTTTATAGCAAGGTGTATAGGCAGTTATTCCATAGTCAACTCTTATCCCTCACTCTCTCAAGTAGAGTCAAGACTTTTTAGTTCAGAATAGAAACACTCAGAAGAAGGATATAGTTCAATGCTTCAGATGCCAGAAGTTAGGGCACACTGAAATCATGCCATCATTCAAGTAAGAACTGGCTCAAGACATAACAACTCCTGCTAAATGTGTGAACTGCTTTGAAAGCTACATGGTTTGTACAATATATGAAGAATTTATCAATCGAAAGAACAATATCATGTGATAACAATTTTCTTTACTGCATTGCAACATGCAATCGTCACGCTCCAGTCTAGTTTTGCATAGCATGCCACAGTTATGGGTTTTGAAAATGCTTGCATCCTGCGATATGGCAATTGTAAAGCAAGACTAAGCCAGCCGATGGAAAGCGTAATTCAAATCTAAACCTTTTAACCAGTGTACTAGACGCAGCATGAAACTACGCCCAGCTGCTGCTCATCCAAGCCTGCTTCACGTGAGGCCATAACAAAGCCCGACCGAACCGAGATCCTCAAAGACGAGTGTGTTCTCTGTTTCAGTTTTTAGGCCCTGTACCGAAGGTACAAGAGCCTATTGGTTTTGTGCAAATGTATGTAACAGATAGAAATAATGGTCGGAGCCCCCCAAAGTTACCACCATTATGGTCAGGAGTGATAGAGGAGTCGATATAGCCATGTCCGTCTGTCCGTCTGTATGAACGAAAGGATCTCGGAAACGGTAATAGATAGAGACTTCGTGTTTTTTGCATTCGACTAGGACTGCTCCGGAATTTCACAAGTTCATTTTAAAATTTTGCCCCTCCCCCCCCTTCTCCATAAAATCACCTCCAAGGAAAAATATTTCTTCGGCACAAAAAAAAATGAGTATACCAGTATAAAGATGTCGTCCCTCTAAGCAAAAATCTAAAAAGTTCATCAAAATCGGATAATAAGTGACGATTTTATAAGCAATTGAATTTGAACGACCCCCTTTTTCTTTTCATTCATATTCGCGCAGTGCGAAGTGGTCATGTGTTTGGTCATATGCTCGGGAAACATTTAATGTGTTTGTTAGACGACCTGAACTGGTACAGGACCTCTTACAGTCGGTTACGCCCGACTGAAATTTCCTTACTTGTTTTGAATAAATTAGTGGCTTCGACTGTTTCAGCCATGGCACTTACTTGAGCCCATATTTGCATTGATCTTGCAACAGCACCTGCATGCGCGGCAACACTTCGTAGACCTGTAAATCCTGCAGAAACTCCAGCGGATGACAATAATTGGGCAGAGCGAGTTAGATTCAAACAAACAGTTTTGCCGTAAATTAAACACACTCGGCACCGCAACAAACGACTCGCATTGTTAATTGGTGTCCGAAGCGGCTCAGCTAGTTTCACTCAACTCATTTGGCATGTGTCAGCGCGCACAAGATTCCAAAAGCTGGCGCGACTTCCTGAAGGTTGAAGGCCATCTAAGTTAGTAAGCAATGCGTAAGAAATGCGAAATTTTTTGCTAATAAATAATTAAATTGTTGAAGCGAAAGTATCGCGAAAACACATTGGCAACTGCTGCTAGCAACAGGCCAGCTGTCAGCGCATAAACCAAAAACCGCTGTTAAATTGTGAAAAAAAAAACAAAATAAAATGAATAGAACGCAAAGTGTTGAATTTCTCTGACACATCCGCAATGCATACGACGGACCGCGACAGATAGACAGAAGTTGCTTGCAGCGAGATATGCAGATACATACAAAGATAGGCAAACCATCAACGATGAAGTTAATCGCAATTTTGGCCGATTGCCAATTTTAATGCAGTCAGTTGATTTCTGGTTTGGCCAATGACGCACAACATCATTCGATCGTTCCAGCGCAACTAGAATAGATTGAGTTACAAATCAGCGCGACAAAATGAATGCAATTGTAAAATTTGCAGTTGGCACATTACTTTATTGAATTTAATTGGCAAACGATAACGCTTTAAGGGCTGCAACTGCGGACTCCGATTTTCATGTATCGAATAATTTGTTTTTTTTTTTCGTTCTACCAAATTGAAATTCAATACACAGGCTGCGCAATCTAATGAATGAATGAATGAATAGGACTGGCAGCCTGTATCGTTAGAATGCAGAGTCTGAAAATAAAAACAAAGCAGAATGAATGCAATTCGAGGTTACAAATTAGGACAACACAAACTGAAACTAGAACTCGAACTCTAAACAGCAGCCGCAGCAAGTAACACGAATTGAAAACGCAAACTCAAAATGCAAAATGAATACTCAGCAATAGCGTCAATGTGGCGACGTTGATGGCGGCAAATGGTGCTGGTGCTGGTGGTGGCGGCTCTGTTGTCCGGCTTGGTTTGGTCACTGAATGTTCGCATTGAAATGGAAACCGAGCTGAATGCCAGACTGCATCAGTAGTTAGCAGCAACAAAAGACAGTTGAAAAGCATTGTTTAACAAACCCCAAAAACAGGCCAATGAACGAAATGTTGCAAGGAACAGCATGCGGGCTGTAAAATGGCATGAAGTGGAGCATATTGAAGCAAGGATTGATGGGTGCAGTACATAGTCCAAATAGCTAAGCCGCCAGCAAAAAAACGCGAACCAAATATTGAGTACAAACCGTAACCGAGACGAAATATTGCGAAACAAAGACAAAAAAAAAAAAAACAGAAAACAGAAAACAGAAAACAGAAAACTTTAGCTTCGGTCCAACCGTTGCTACAATACCCTTCATATGTCAAATTGTTATGTTTGGCTTCAATATACATTTTTAGGATCTTTAATGCGTATTTAATGCTGTTTATCAGACACTTTGTATGAATTAAGTGCGCTGCAGTCGAGTGTGCTTGATTACGAGATACTAAATTTTGTATGGTCCTGTTTGGACGTAGAAGATACAACAAAATTTTTCGTTTCAAAAATAATTTTCTTACAAAATTCCAGTAGAATAGATAAATTTGTATTGGGACTACTTGATCCAGTGGTTCGGAATATGTAAAAAAAAAAAATTATCATTCAAACTTACAGAAAAGCTCAAAAACTATTTATGACCCTTTCGAGAGGTATTGGCACCTTCATTAAATCCAAACTTGAAGGCTTTTTTTACATAGTATCCAAGTCCTTGTTGTTCCTAGCCCGACAGACAGTTGAACATGTCTATATAGAAGATTTATTTTCTAGCGTGGCCACCTATGTCAGTGACCGATTTTCATCCTAAAGGATTTTTTTTTTTTTTCTTATTACTGTTGAAGATGTCATCCTCGCCATGACAAGAAGGTTCAACGTTAAACGTTTAGTTAATAGGTCCAGTCTAGTGTTCAAAGGTTTTGTTTTGAAACTTGCTGATATGTTGGATAAAAAATGGAAAATTTCTTTAAATAGAAAAGTTGAAACAAAATATTTTCCTAATTATTTGCTCTACAACCATATACCATAACAGTTTTATACAATTTAAGTCGAGCTATACTTTTTAAAGCTCCTCAGTTTGTCTAGCTTAGCATTAAACAAGCTGCGGATGAGCCAGAAAAATAAGTTGAAATTAATTTAAGTGTTTACTGCGAATCAAAACGTACTTCTTCTCCAATGTTTCCATTGCAAGATATTTCTTTATATTTCACATATAAACAATGCCTACACTGCCTCACCTACTGAAAGTTCGATCAATTCTACATTTTTTTTTTTTTTTCAATTCGTTTTTATATCTCAAAGTGCCCTTTATATATGGTTATTATTTTCTATGTCAATTAATTAATAAAATATAACAAATTGTATTTTTCTTTTACGGGTGACAAGAAATAACCCGGACAAATTTTGAAGCAATCGATTACAAATGTGTTATGGTGCAGCCCTTACAGAAATGCATTTATCGATAGCTTGTACATTTCTGAAACAAATATATTCACATTTTTGTGATTTCCATCAATTTGA
>JAWNNP010000617.1:0-45824 GCA_035044805.1 Leucophenga maculata
ACTGTGTGACGCTTTGACTTTTGACGTTGATTAAGAACATAGATTTGGTCCATACATAAGGTCCCATGATGCTGTGGACCCATAAACCGAATCTGACAGTAAAACGTGGTGATGCATCGGAATTCCTAGGAATTTTTGAGATTTTCTGACCCCATTTGTGACTGATTTGCTCGTTTACATACCCGCCGAGAAGGAAATGGACTTCAACCGAAAATATGATTATTTAAAACTGGTCCACCATCCAGCGCAATCGTTTTAATGGCACAATCGGCGAACACCTACTGGTTCGCTTGGGTATTGAGGCCTTTCGTTTTAAAAATAATTTCGCGGAGCTCATGGTTTCGTTTAAAAGCTGATTTCAATAGCTAACAAAAGTTTCAAACGGAACATAAAAAGTTCGATTTCGATACGATTTTGGAAGTCAAAGTCTCAAAAATCAACCCTCTAAAAAAGTGCCCAGCTACTGGCACCCATTTACACTTCGCTGTAAACAACGAAAATAAAGCATAATTACTAGTTTATTAATTTTTATGTGTTGTTTTTTCTTTTAGTGGTTTACACCATTTGAACTGAAAACAAAATAGTTTTGAGATTTTATTAGCAAATTAAATAAAAATGGGTTCAAAATTTCGTATTCTTCAGCTTACTCCACATATTTAGAAACGCAGTTTTTGCCAGTAAATTAGTTCCTTTGCATGTTGGCACATTTTAAGTGAATAGCCCGAATTTGTGTTTTGACTTTTGCGAACAATATCGACAACAACTAGCTCAGGAACCGAAGAATTTGCCGGCATTTGTGCGTCAACTTTATCAAGTTAAACTGGAGGGGCGATCTAGCAATGCAATGTCAAATTCGAGAGCAGTAGATTTGATTGGTTTGTTGTCAATTTTAACTGCTTGGATAGCTGCAGATTTCACATCAGAGATGACAGACTTTCTATGATGTACCCTTTTTCGGCGAGTAATTCTTCGGTAACGACTTTTTCGGCGATGGCTACTCAACTAAATCAATTCAAACACTATTTGCAATCATAACACTGACAATCGCATGCATGCACGATGTAACGTCAAAGGTGCCAGTAAGTGCGCACTGACGCTATTTTGATATGACTCGAAATATTGGTTCGCATATTACAAAAATGTTCCAATGCTCGTCGAAACCGTGAAGAATAAAAATGTATTTCACTCATATTTACCCTTTCATATTTTTGAAATCACCTAGAACTTAACTTAATAAAGATGAACGAAATTAGATTGGTCTGATTTTTTCATATTTTTTATTTGTCGACGACCGTGCAGTTACAGCAATATGTGCATACAGCCAAATTTTATGAAAAGTGTACGCTTACTGATATTAAACACTTTGGCGCTGTGGTCGCCACGATCATCTTAATTGGCAGGTGCCAGTAGCTCGGCAGTGCCAATAGAAGGGCACTCTCCTCTTAATATATATTTTTTCAATATTCTGTTCAGTTGTCTGACTTATCAGTTAATTGCACAAAAATCTTTTATGTCTCAATCTTATCCTTTTTTCCTTCATGTTGGAATCGATTATTGTTAATTTCGACGTAATGTTCTTTGGCTTAGCGTTCCATAACTTAAGTTTTATAGTGTCACGATGTCACTGATGTGACTGACGACAAATCCCTAAAAAAATAATCGGTATCGAATATTTTAGTCGATAACATAGATGTCTACATGGAATATTTTTACAATTACAAACCCAAGATCTATTGTGATCCCAATTTCAGTTTCATGCTCTGAAATGTCTTTGATGGTTTTCCATTTAATTCACCATTCCTTCATTTCATTTCTTTGTAACCATTAATAAAATTCGATTTGGAACTCCTAAAATGTCAAATTAAAAGCAATAAAACAATTTGGATTCGATTTTTGAAATTGATTTTCTGTTTTATTAGTATTCATCGAAGAGAATGTTTTTCATGAATCTATTTTATTTAATGTACTTATTTGCAATTCAATAGTACATTCCATACATAATGCATAATATTTTATGGTTTATAAATAATTTTCTGTGTTTTATGTTTTGCGCTTTCACTAAACTAAAACTAATTGAAAAGCAAATGCTTACTTAAAATAGTGAATAATTTATACACAATGCGTTTATACATTTAATATATATGTGCTATGGTTTTGTTATTTCTATCGATTAAGAAGAATGCGCTAATAATAATAAACATTTTGTCCTTATTTTTTTCTTTTCTTTTTTTTTATACAAACATATAGAAACAATTATCAATAAATTATATATGTACATGATGTTCTGGTTCGACTTATTGAATTTATATGATGGGTTTTTGTTATGAAATCATATTAAATTATTTAATACAGAATGTGTGTAAAAGTTTTTTAGGTTAACTTTATCGAGTACTAAAAATTGAGTTAAATTATTTCATAATATTTCCACGAATATAATTTGGAAAAGTGATTTTATTTTTTTGTAAAGCAATTCAAAATGAGCAACAGGCACTATTCGGTTTTTCTTCTGTGTCGAAATTTTTTTGTTGAAGTTTTGGTTAATTTTCATTTTTATTTTCTTTAAGTAAAAATGCGGCGTGTTTAGTTTTTAAGTTATTTTTATTTTAATAAATGTTTTACTTAAGCTTGACAAATCTAAGGCCGAAAATTTACGTATATCGATTAGTATTTCATTTTTTTTTTACAAAGGGTTGTAAAATTTTTGTATTTCTTTGTTTTTGTATTTGTACTAGAAAGCTTTTATCGAGGAAAGCTGCATAAAGAAATTCGCTAAAACTTAGAAATACTATTTTATATATCAAATAATCATTATTCTTCTCCACACTTTAATTCACATAGATCATATATTTTGCAACACTAATAACAAAAGCAACTTACTTGCATAAGATTATTATTATATTTTTTTATTTATTTTTTTATGTTATGTTTATAATGCTAACACAGTAGTATACCAAAATTATTAAGTCAATAGTACACATAACATTTTTCTCAGTGTATTGGTTTATTTTATTTCTTTTTAGTATTCATCAACAGCAATTTTTCAACTATCAGGTAAAAAGGTTTTTCCTTTATTAAACTTCTAAACTATGCAGATTTCTTTAATTCAATTAGAAATATTTGGTTTCCACAAGCACAAAAACGAACAAACGAAGGTACGAACAAACAAACAAAAAAAAAATTAAAATATACAAAGATCTCAGCATTTCGCATGGAGGGTGGTGCCTATTAAACCTCAAAGCGCTCACAACGCCAGCCCAGCCGACCTCAATACGCGGTTGCCGCACCGGGATGCATCAGATGATGATGATGGTGGTGTCCAAAATGATTCAATGGATTCATGGCATCTGCAGTACCCGCGGGCGCTGCCGTATGGTACCAGTCGCTAGGCGGATGATGCTGTGCAGCCGGATGATAGAGCAGATGATGATTGTGGTGACCGGTGACCAACATTGAGGCTGCTGCGGCATTACTGCTACTGGATGCCGCTGCTGCCGCTACTGCCGCAGAGCCAGCACCTGCAACACTTGCATGCTGATGGTGGTGATGATGATGGTGGGGATGATGGTGAGGATGTGAGTGATGTGGGGCACCAGCGCTGCCGGCAGCGCTCAGTGCAGAGGGTGGTGGACCGAGCGGAGGTGGCAGATAGGCAGCAGCGGTGGAAGCCATCAGTTGTAGAGCGGGCGACTTAGCAGCATGTATATGGCCATTGCTGTTGCTGTGACTGTTTAGGCCGAGGCTGTGACTGTGATTGTGGCTGCTGTGATGGTGTGAACTGCTCGCCGTGCTGCTGCTGCCGCTGCTCGAGGCGCCTAGATGCACGTTGTGCATGCCTGCGGCGGCAGCTGCACTGAGACTGCTACTCGGTTCCGATTTAATGGAGTGCGGTGAGGACTTGATGCCGCCGGACAGACTGCTGATGCCACTGCTGGCGCTGCCGCAGCCATCAACTTGTAGGCGCGCCGAAGGTGGCGTTTGTGCACCGCCAGTGACGATGCTCGATGAGGAGCTCTCCTCGCCTTCGCTGTCATAACCATGTGAGGGTGATTTCTCGTCGATGTTGCCGTGAACCTGCAGCGAGAGTAGGGTTTGCAATTAAATTAGTAAAACGTTTAAGTAAATAGGTAGTCTTAAGTTGGATATACTTTAGTCACAATGTTTGCAACTCCTTAAAGAAAGCATCAGAAATCCTATAAAGTATATATATACAATTTACGGTATCTTCGTTGCTTCGCTTAAAACATATATTACTGATCAGTTCAAAAAGTTGTGCCTGTTTAGCAAAATATCTTTCTGGTGAATAATTGCTTTCTGTTAGTTCAATCTTCAAAATATTGTTTAGAAGCTTGGTATGTATACTTTCTATAAACAGCAAATTTACAATAGTGCAAATGAGTCGCTTCAAGTCGATGAAAGAATGATAGAATGTTACACGGTATTTGGAAAATTTGATTTTATTTAAATTTATTTCCAATTTAGAAAGTTTTTTATATTTAATCGGTTTTGGTTTTAATTATGGCTTATATCAGACTTATATCTCATGTTTGTGATTAGAAGGTTCTTAGTTTTTGACATTCAGTATTTAAAAAATGCAACTCATCGATGCAAAATAGGCAAAACTGGCAATCTGGATAGTACTATTTTGGACTCAGTACTATTTTGGACGAAACTTTCCTTTGAATTTTCTCCTTAATGAGTTGCTTTACAATGAATAATTAATGTATCATGAAGTATCATGTCTCCTAAATTACCCATTTTTGCTCAACTTTTTAAACACTTAGAGCAGGTTATTTAAATGTTCAATCAAACTTTAAGCTTTACTTAAAACTTCAACTTACCTTCATGTGTTTCCGCAACGACGAAGGATGCGTATACGATTTATCACAGCCATTGATGCGACAATTGTAGGGCTTATCCGATGTATGCACATGCGAGTGTTTCTTGCGATCTGACGAATTTGCGAAGCGTCGATCACAACCTTCATGTTCGCACTTGAACGGTTTCTCACCTTAAAGTAGATAAAAAGAAAACGATTAAATTTTAAAAGAATTGTTCCAAATCATTAAAAAATATTTTTCAAATATAAAAAAAGAACAAGATTACGGATAATACTTTAACACTTCGTTTTAAAACTGCATTGTTATGATTATTTTATTGTTTTTGGCGCAACAAAGCCAACAGCGTACGAGCGAAGGGCGACAGTTGAAAAAGTGTCAGACCCGAAGGTAATAAATGACATTATTTATGTGCACAAGAACTAAAATAAATATATAGTAAAAAGGTGTATATTTATTGACCCCGAAGAACGCACAAAACTGCGCCAGAGTTCAGTCAATACAATTTAATAACCAAAGAAAAAAGGCAACCCAAGTGCGGAAAGAAGAGAAAAAAAATATAAACGTTTAAGGAAAAACAAGAAAAATGATATAAATTATGCGGGATCAAATGCTATTGTTCAGAATCAGAGGCGAGTACAAACGTTCGCGGTACAACCCATTATGATAAAGATGACGTAGAGGGGCGCATTATAGATAGCCAACAAATTCACCTGTGTGTACGAGCGTGTTTTTTCGATTTGTTGTTCTTGTTGGTCAACTCATGTGAAATAAAAAGTTGTTGTGTGTGTAACAAGTTACCAGCTAAAGGGTAACCAGCCACAGAACGCACACACATTTTACACAAAATATGCTCGAAAAGGTCAATAGGTGAACAGCAACATCAACAACAGCCACAGCGACACCTTTGAGATACAATTTACTTTTATTTCTTGTAAAACGTTTAGCGCTCAGTTAGTGATGTATAAAAGGTTGACTATCCTTTACGATATTTTTTTTTTTAGTTTTGTAGAATTCGTGATATTTTATAGCTTATTAAAAATTTATTTATTACAACCGCCCCTGCATATTGCGCGAGATGAAAGGAATTTCATCTGCTTACTATGTCTGCTAGACACTTTGGCTGTTTTAGATTTCAGCTAACGAACTAGAGTGGATTTTTTTAATAGTTTTTAATTTGTGAGATTATTAGTTGGAATTGAGCACAAATAATTAGAGAGCAAAATGTATCTGAATTATATTTGTGTTTGTAAGATACAGTATCTTCACTAATGCGGAAAGGATCTAGGCGTTGAAATCTGTAATTTAAAGTAATTGGAGTGTAATTAATTGTTTTTTTTTTAATTTTTTTTCCCATGATTATGAAGGATGTTTTTTTTTTCAATAAGCGTAGCAAAGTTTTTACATGGCTGTAAAGCGACTTTTAAGACTGTCTCGCATAAAAGTTTTGATTTTAAGTGTTCTACGTCTCCTCATAACTCACAATGAATGTTTAATCAAGTTTAAAACATCATTTTCCAGCATTTTCTTTAGAAGTGCGTTGAAGTTTAAACAAAAGCTTAATTTCAAAATGGCTGATGTCGCGCCATTCGGTGAAAACTAGGCTATTTCTACGTTGTTATTTATATTTAGTTGCATCTTTACCATTTTACTGACGGTGATGCATTGCAATAAATATTTGGTTTTGTATTCTGGGGCGTATTCTAGTTATTATTTAAACTTTGAAAACATTATGTAAATCGATTGAGATATTAGTACATTTATTATCGATAAACAAGATAAAACTTTTGTAAACTTTTACTTTGAGTCTAATTAATAAATCTATTAAGAGAAACATTTATCTCAAAGATACATTTATGCACTATTAGTCATTTGAATGCTCATTAGCAAGCTGCCTCAACTCTGACTTATAATTTTTTTCATTTGCTCATGCTGCGCTCTGCTCTAACTCCGCTCCCAAAAAAAAAAAATAAAAGAAAAGAAAAACATCTCATGCACTGTATATGCTCAAAGCTATTTAGCATCGCATTATGTAAGCTAAGCTGCCATTATACGTTCTTATTACCATCCAGCACACTTGACTATAGATACAAACTCATTTTTTATGGCAATTGCGGCTTAGCTCCGCACCACACAGCCAGCCAGATGCTGCTGCCACCTCCTACCTCTGGCTCAGCTTCAGAGATTATGCTGGCTGGCTGTATTCATTCCTGCCACTTTTCGAGTGCTCATTCAGCTTAGCTTGACAATAATCGAAAAGTTTCACACCTCAAGCTTAAAACCGGGCATTGAAAGAGCTGTTATCTGTCTGTGCAGTTGTTTGCTTTCTTTGTTAGTTTTTTTTTTTTTTGTGGTCATTGTACGACAAATAAATATCCAGCAGCGGTGAGATACTTTTGTATCTCATACACATATTTTGTATTTTATTGCATTTCAAGTGTTTCGATTGATGCAACACGATGTGCAACATTGTTCTGCGTTCAACAAGTGTGACAATACATTAATCATATTTTTTTGTTGTTCAGCTTATTATGCTATTTATTTAAAACTTAATATTTATGCGCTTTGTTTTGTGTATCTACGACTACTTTGCATACGTTTAGCTTTTTATACACAAATTTAAAAAAAAATAAAACAGCTTCAAATAAGGCAATATAAATCATTTGAATGTTATTTTAAATGACATGCATCTTTATTGTCATTTTTTTATGAACTTGTTTGAAAATTTTATTAATGTTTTAAATGTTTTTGCATTTTTATGAAATAAATACATTTTTCGGATTTTATTTTCGTGGCTTTTGATATTTTTTGACGCATGTAATGTCAATTCAATTATTTTGACAAGCATGTCACAAAGAAGAAAGCAAAACAGGCAAACAACACAAATGTTATACTTGTTTGTAGCTACTTTAAGATCAAAGTAAGCCTAACGAATGCATTACATACGCTTTTTGTATTAACAACAATGGAATTTACATTTTTTAATAACAAATTTCGTTTGTAAGTTGTTGGGCGCCAGTTTGAAGTTACACTGTTAAAGTTCCCGACCTTTGCTGTTAATTTAACAGTGCTGTTAATATATTTCAGCTGCGCTTATATGTATGTATTTCTTAGCTAATTAATAAAATATCATTTACCAGCTGCTCGCCTATTTAGACAGTTAATTTTAAGCAAACCTAGCATAAAGCATTGTCAACTTATCGCCAGACGAGATCATGTACTGCTCATTTTTATAGCCGCAGCGCGCTGTATTAAAATCTCTAAAGCGGTATCTTGAAATGTCTCCAGCGGCGCTAAAGTGTGGCTGGATTGGTTTGTTAACCGCAGGGTATATAAAAACAGAAAAATGAGCTGAGCGGGTTGTGTGGAATGAAAGAACAAATGCTGGCGTCTACTAAATAAATATTTTCTCACTTAAAATGTAGAAAATATTGGCAATAAAAAGGCGTATGTAAAGTTAAAAGCGCGCTAGGCACGTGTTTCATTTCAAAATATGAAGGGCTTCAAGCGTTTATTTGCATAGAAATATTTATAAACTACATTTTAATGTAAAATTTTGACTGCACTGGTTATTTTTAAGACGCTACAATTTATTATACAATTTTTGTATAATTTTACATAGAAATGCGCGAAATTTTTATTTTTAAAATATGCCGAAACGCAAAGCTTTAACAGTTTTATGGCAAAAGTAAAATAATAAAAAAATATATATTACCAAGAAAAACAAAAAAAGAAAAATAAACTGGAAAATACGAAACGAAATCGTGCAAAAAATCCATTTATAAAATGTCAATTTCAGCCATTTTTCTTTTTATTTTATTTAATTTTTTTCCTTCTTTCTTTAACGCAATCCGCCAAACAAAAGCAGTGTATACGATTTTCCCTTGTTATATTCTACTTTTGGCAGCCCTTAAATGCTACGCTACGCCAACAACAACCCACAGCACCCCAACTCCACGATTTTTCAAGCTGCCAAACACAGACAAGGGATGGTAGCATGCATACACGCCTTATTTAAGCAAAGGGGGCAAGTAGCGCCAAAAACAGCTAAAAAAAAAAAAAAAAGGCGCGACAAGTTTTTGGAATGGCTTCGTTTGTGTGCTTTGCATACACATTTATAAATCCCATTTAGGCTGCAAATCGACAAACTTATTTAAATATTTCAATAAAGTAAATCCAGCTGCTGTAAAACAGGACACAAGTGTAGACAGTGGGGAAAAGCTGAAAACGAGTAAAGCAAGTAAAACGTTTTATAAATAACGTTAAAAGCGAAAGGAAGAAGCGTTGAACGCAGGACTTTTCTTTTATTTTTTTTTTTGTTTGCGCACTACGCAATAGCAATAGCAGCTTTAACATTGACGCCATTTTGTTACACAAGCGCATACGTACACAGCGCATATGTACATATATTAAAAGCCTATAACAGTAGCGTCAGAGTGTGAGTGTATTTGTCTACTGCTTAGCATATTTTATGCATCACATTTTTCAGCTTTTAATAAAAATATTTTTTTTTTTTTAAATGTGTTCGTGTATGTGTTCCAAGCATAATATTGACATTTAAATTCATAAATTGTTGAGTTTATTTGGTGAATTGTAGCGAATAGCAGACAGAGGGTGCGTTAATGTCTATTGCCGTGGTGAATATCTATTGAAACATTTTGGCAATGAAACACACAGCACAGAAGAACACTTTTTGTTGAAAGTATTTCATGAATTCTAGTGTTTGTTTTCATGTAATATAAGTTTTGTATGGTAGGCGTTGGCATTTATATTGTAATGTAATTCATTTCTTAGTTTTTCTGACTTAATTCATATATAAATGCGTTATATAACAGATATTATGTTATATAACAGATATTACGCTATATATGTGCAATAACTGTAAAACGTAAAATGCTGTCATTCGCAGATATTTCTCGTAGACAAAATAATGAAAGAACAACGACAACAACAGTTTGCAAAAAAAACAACAAAGCAGCCTGTCGTCATAGTTCTCCTTCTCCAAAATGATTCACATGCAATGTAAGTTAGATATATAAATATGTACAGACTTATAAACCGGGTGCGTTCCAAAGTAAATAATACTTTTGGTAGAGGATTTTTTATACCAGCAACAACTTTTGGCGATTAAATACGTTGGAGGAATTCTTAACTTACAAAATTTTAATAATATAATATTTGGTTCAATGGAAGCGCAGCTTTTGCATCAGTAGTATTATTGTATTTTCGTGATAACAGTATAAACGTGGTATAAACGCGGTATAAACACAACTTTGGTACTTTTAGCGGCTTCTACTCAGCAATTTGGTTTGTAGATCATATTGTTTCTTTGCCATTTTGAAAATGTAATTAAAGTGTTGAATTATAAGATATTTTTGTTCGTTACAAACCTTCAAAATACGATAAATTGAAGTTTGGGAAGTACACAATTCAGATTCCATGAATTTTAATAAATATTTTGGCCGATCTATTATGAACTGACGCACAGTTTTGATGGAGCTGGGGTTTTGATGTTGTCGGAATTAGGCCAATTCCAATTACAATTAATAAAGCTAATTTTTTAAACCAAGATAAATAAATTGAATGAAGTTTTTGACAAGTTGTGGAAAAAGCTTGAACCTTTTCCACATACTAAGCCATCGCAAAATTTCGTATTCCAAAAGTCCTTTTCAGCTTGGAATGCACCTTTTACAAATGTCTGTTTATAAGCTGTTGAAAGTCGTCGCAAACTGAAATGAGATTTTTCTTTGGTATATGTGTTGTAAAAGTATATGTTTATGTATGCATATACATGTGTACATGTGTACATGTGCACGAGTAGTTGTTTTTATAAATGTGTGTACGTCAGAGCAGGATTACGTAAGGATTTTGAGGGTTGTATATACGGTTTGTGTGTAGGTTAATTTTAAGCTTGTATGTCTAAAAACAATATGTCTTTTTGGGCAGCATGTTGGAGTTGGTAGAGCTAAGATGTATGATAAGATAAAAGTTTGTGCGATTTAGGTAAAACCATTTTTAGGCCAGTATTTGTGAATGTTTTGTATATGACACTTGGATGTAGCTATTACTAAAGGTCTACGTTGAACATTTTTATTAGATAATTTAGACTTGAATGATAATGTATCAATTAGTAATTTTGCTTTATTCAGTTAGAGCTACCAATATGTCATATGTTCTAGTATCGTTGAAATATTTGTCTTTTACATGTGAACGCAAAAGAAGTTTAGATACATATAATTCTCCAGCTTTGATAAAATTAATTCTACCACAAGAAACATATCTGTTAAAATTTCTTCTGGCTTTAATATATGATTTTAATGTTCATTGTTAAATAGAATGTTTCGTAGTTAAATAGAAATTAAAGAAGAAACTTTGATTATTTAAACTGCAATAATTGTTAGTCTATACATACCCTAATTTAAAAGAAAACAAGTTACTTAAGGACTAAATCTATGTTAAACTTATTCAAATCGACACTACACTGTCTAAATTAATAACTTGCCGTATTTATGAATGTATAAGGCGGTATACGGTACGGTAACAACGACTAGGATAAATATATAAAATTATTTTTATGAAGTCTTCGAAGCATTTTTTTCCATGTGTGTATATTCTGAGAGTTCAATAAAACTAATAAGCTGTTTCACATAATCTACATACGTATATGTGCTGAATAAGAAATAATAATTTTTAACTTGATTATAATTTTTCAATAATCTTTTTTTTTTCCTTTTGTAATATTTTATGTCTTAATTAACTTGTTACTTTTGTTTTAATAATTTAATTGTTACAAAGTTGTATGCTGTCAATAGTGTTTATTAAATTTTATTATGCATTATAATTCCATATCTTTTATAATTGCTTCATTTCATGTAGCTTAATAATACTTTACTTCAGTTCATTCAACTCAACAGCTAATTAAAATTAAAGAATGAAATGCAAAAAAGCTATTAAAATGCCATAATTTTAAATGTTTATTTTTAGATTTTCTTTTTTCAAATGAAGAGTAATAAAATATTAACAAGCGAAGGTAAAAATATTTGACACACGCTGATTAATTAGCATGAGTCAACAAATGAGCAGCAGTGAGGGCTTCGCAGAAATGCAAGAAGACAAAAAACATTTAATAACAATTTATTAACAATCGATTCGGATGCACGCAAATAAAATCAAACATGCATTAATTTTTATATAAATAAATGAGTATTTAATGCAAATGAGCTGCAAGCGTAAATATTTGTAAAACAAATATAAATGCTGTTAAATTAACAGCAAATTGCACTGTTAACTTACAGTGTGCCACTGTTTCTTGAAATATGAAACCCAGAGAGACACCAAATTAGATATTATGATATATAAATAAGATATTTTTATTGCTACTTAAGTGTTCACTTTACGCGCGCAGCTAAACATAAAACTTAAGAAGACATATAATAAATAGAAAAAAATATCACTCGCATAGAACAATACTTTACAAAAAAAAAAAAAAAAAAAATGGTATCATCATCACTCATGTGCCAAGAACACACATTGCTATTATCTAACAATGCAACAACAACAACAAATAATTCCATACGTTTTCCTTCCGATTACAGGGGGAAATTCTGCAGAATGTTATTGCTCTTTGCGCATCTTTTTTTATATAACGTCCACATATAGTGAAATAAAGAGAGTATAATTTGTTTGTCAGAACGTTTGTAACGCAAAGAAAATTTAAAAAATGAAATGTCTTTTTTTGGAGTAATATAACTAATCTATCCAACCATGTTCCTACTATTCGGGCTTCTTCTGTCTAGCCAAACAATAAAAATTGAAAAAAGAATTATTTGGTTGAACAAATTTTTCAATGTGTTACTGAAAATGAATATGTATAAACAAAAAAAAAAAAAAATTAATAAATAAAATATTTTTCTAACTCAATTTCATACTCTACAAATATGGTTACTAACTAACGAGCATTAAACGTTCTCTTTAATAAATTAACTTAAGTAAATATGAAACAGCTCATATTTGATTTAATTTTATTACCAGATGGATTTGATGTTCTAGCTAGATTTATCACTGGATTTAACCAAAACAAATTTTAACCGGAAGTTAAAATCTAAATCAATTAAAAAAAATTATATAACAACTCATGCAATAATACTCATTTTATCTATTATAATATAATTAGAATGAAGCGTGTATAAAATTCACTACAACCGTAGATAAAATCTTCTCTTGTATTGTTCTCCTCTTTTTTTTTTTTTTGCTTAGATTTTCCGCACTGTTATTTGCTTCATTTCACTTTGTACGTTTATAGATTTGTTGTTTGGACATTTTTAAAGCCGGAAAAGCCAAACCCAGATTTTCTCTCTAGTGGTTTACATTTCAATAGACAATCTATTTTTTTTTTAGCGGTGACAACGACCCTAAAAAGATTTTTCTTTTTTTGTTTCTGTTACTATTCTTCTTTGCTGGTCCGCAAAAGTGCAACAGAAGTAGCACGTTGTCAGTCTGTAGCACTCTATTTAGCTATTTTTTGCTGATGCTCATCATACTGTCTGTCTGCTAGACATACTACGTATTTATCGATAGCGCCTGTTTTTGATAACCATATTTATAACAGCACTGAGATTATTTATAACATAATAATAATATAATAATTTAAATGCAATGAATGCCGTTTGTCAGCAACATAATCATCAGCAGCATCATCCTCATAATATAATACCATATTTTAGGGTGGCTGCTCTACTACGGAGCAGTGCGACCGAATACGCAATAGTTAGCCAGTCTTTTGTTATTCTGAAAATCGTTGAGCATGCTTTGATTTATGATATTTTGCATGCCAACCCTGCCCTGCCTCGCCTCCCTAGATATGAATGCTGAATTGAGAACTTCTACCTATAATATTTTCATTTGTTAGCAGCTTTGTTGGCATTTTGTCATTCAGTAGTTCTATGCTATAGTATAGTATATCACTGCTGCCTCTTTCCTGGTGATGTGATGATGATCCGTTCTTGCGTCTGTGTGTCTGTCTGTCAAGTGATACGTTAATAATTGACATTGGGGTCAGTTTTTAATGCCTCTCATAATGCGCTCATTTTCAATGCTTCCTTCCCTCTGCCTTATATATATATAAGTTTAAATCCTGTCCTGGGCGCTGCTTAACGCTTCTGTGGTTTATTGTAGCAAAATAGAGTCATCGTCGTCATCATCATCAACTCATCATCATTGCAAACTAGGGGATTCTTTGTTTTGTATTTAAAATTCATCTTGCTCGGCTCACTACCTCATTTAGATCTATTTTTTTTCTTTACTATACTGGGTTGATGTTGCGAACAAATTTTACACTTGAATGAAATTTTGGGAAAACTAAAATGTTAATGAATGCCGCCGCCGTCGTCGTTGATATAAATTTCAGTATTTGGCTGTTTATTGTTTTTGTTGTTTGTGTTTTGATTTGTGCGGTGAGCAGTGTTATTGATTTTTGTTTTTGTTTTTATTTTTACCTTTAATTTTTGTTGGTGAGAAATATTTGAATATAATTTTGGGTAGTAATTTATAGTAGCAGCCGAAATATTTGCATATATTTAGTACAGTGTAGCAACTGTAAACATTTGAATATGTTTTTATAAATAAAAGTATGACTCTTTGAGATACATTGTTTAGTTATTTTGATTGCTTTAAAGTATCAAAAATTAAAATCCTTATAAATTATAGTCGCAGCTCTTATATGAAACTTAGTACTTTGGAATGTTTCATGTTTTCCTCACTTTAACTCTTAAGCGGCCTATCATCCTCTACAAAAAATGGGCCGCTTAATGAGGGGAGTAGGGTGTAAGATACAAAAAAAGGAAATTTTTTAAGATTACCTTATTAATATTTTTAAAACTATTTGCATTATTAAGCATTATTGTAAGAGTATTTTGCTAAATTACCATAAAAAAAATATTTAAAAAAAAAGAGTGGGTTTACATGCGGTAGTCAGGATGACTCAGGATTTGCATCATCCGAAATTAAAATACCAGAAATCTGGTATTTGGATTTGACAAAATATTATTTTTTGAATTTTTGGTGGATGAATAGATGAATAAATGGATTGTTGGATAAATGGGTAACTGGATAGATAGATGGATATATGGATAGATGAATAGATAGATAGATGGATAGATGGATAGATGGATAAATGGATAAATGGATAGATGGATAGATGGATAGATAAATAGATGGATAGATGTATAGATGAATAGATGGATAGATGGATAGATGGATAGATGGATAGATGGATAAATGGTTAGATGGATAGATGGCAACAAAAACACTTTTATTTGTTACCAAAAATTGATCTTTTGTTTTATTAAAAAATAAGTTGCAGTTAAAAAAGAAGCCTTCGTTCAAAACCGAAGAAGTGTGTGTCAAAGAAGTGTGTCAAGTTCCAGCGAAATCCGTCCAATGGTTTTCGAGACATTTTGAAAACCGACTGCATGATCCAAAGCATCCTTTTACTCCATTAGAAATTAGAAAAGGAGAAACAGAGGAGAGCAACAAAAAACTTCCTACGTCGAGCTTAGTGAAACCGACCGCCCGGAAACTCAATTGTCTATAAATCGAAAAGTTTTGCTCCTATGGACTTCAAGATTTAAAAAAAGAGATTAAAAAAAATTGAATTGCCGACAATTTCCCTCCTTACAGAAATGTTCAGTGTGTGCAAGATAGCTGACAATTTTTTTTTTTAATTTTCGTTGAGCTTGTTGTCATCTTTAGTTGAAATTTTTAAATATTTGAAACTATTTTCAATACAATATGATAAAGGAGACAGATATCTGACACTGTCTGAACGCAATATAAACTTCATGATTTTTGCTTGACTGTTTTATCATATTTTATAAGTTTACTTTATAATATAGTCTTCATATAGGGAAATTTTGAAATACACTATGAAAAACTATGATGTAGTCAATTTAATTATAGATCGATTTTTTTTTTTTTAATATTTTTTTTTTTATATTCAGTCTCTTAGTTTCTGAACATCGCTAACGGACCTGTTACTGGGCTAAATGTTGGCATTAGACCTATATATGTAAGTATATCTTAGTTTTTATTTAGGCAATTTTTGATAGATAAAATTCTAATCTAAGTCCAAAAAAAGTGAAACGGAATTCAAGATGATTAATGCTTGAAAGACGTAGAAAGGATACGCATTAGCTTTTGCATATGAAGCGTAGATAATGAATGTTTATACGTGAGCTAGAGAGAGAGAGAGATGCAGTTGTTGCCGCTGTATGGTTTTGTGTAGAACATTAGTGTGCAATGAGGCACATTATTTTTTAATTAGAAACATTTTTTCAACATCTGTAGAAATCGGTTATTTGAAGCTACTAGTATATATAATTAAACTAAAGTTTTTCCAAGCTTTAAATATTTCTATTAGGAGCTTTATTATTTTTTTTTTTATTTATAAACTAATCATAGAGTTGAAACTAAATGACAAGTGTACACTAGCCATGGCTGCTTGGGACTTCAGTTAAATTTGAAGCTTTATATACAGAGGCTTTGTTTTTAAAATATTTTAAGGATTATTGCTTGTAAAATACATAATATCTGAAATTGATTGCTTTGTGCCCTTGTTAAAATAAATAATACTATTCAAATATATACATTTATTATATGCCTTTACACACTTTATATGAAAATTACAAAATAAAAACTCAGCAACATTCATTTTAATTTATTTTATCAATGCATAAGCAATTTTATGCATTTTATAGAGCCACGTTTTGTATATTTTCTCTGTTAAAAACAAACAGAATACAATTGAAGTTATTTAGTCTTCAATTTACAAACATAAACCTATGTACCCACGACTATATATGTATCTACACATTCAAGTACAACGCATTGCACATGCAAATTTCAAACCAGAGTGCAACAACAAATGCAGACGTTGATTCTATGTCGCTGCAATTCATGTAAATTACTTTAGTTTGAAATCTACAAATTTTCGACAAGTTTCTTTCTGCTGCTCCATCTTTTTTCTCTCCAAACAAATTTTACATATTGCCAAAGTTGTCTACTATGTCACTCGGGTGTTTTTGTGTATGTGTGTATGCATATGTGAAATGCATTTGCAGTGCATACATATTATGTATATATACATATTCGTATATGTAGTCTGCAACTAAGCACTGCACAGACAGCTACGACTAAAGCACTTCTAGCGCAGACCGACAGACGGACATACTTGCAGATACTTGTACGCGTCGTACATAGTAAAAATGGAGGGAGTACAAGCTGTTTAGTATGTATTTATGTCTGCGCTACGCACAACATCGCCAACGCCATCGACTGCAAATTTAATGCAAATTTTCCCAAAAAAATATTCTTAGCAGCAGTTTTGCCTTTTTTGGCGCGCATTCAATGGCAGTTAGACAGACAGACAGACCGAATAGCATACTGTGAGTACAAGTTGAACGTGCTTCTCAAACGCACAGAATCGAGTTGTTGTTGTGGAGTTGTTTAAACTATTTTTAATGTCGAAAAACATTTGTTTAACAAATTTGCGCGTCAGTTAACGAAATGAATGTGTGCTATGTTACGGCGCTGTTAGCTGTACTGTTAGTTAACAGTTAGCAGCTTATAGATACTGTTAAATATAGTAAGTAAAATCATTTTTGAAGTACATTCTTCAATTTCATATCATTAGTTTCTCTGCTTTTTTTTATGACACTCAAGTTGCAAACGTAGAACATTGACAATAAGCGCGCAAAACTGTTGCCAAAGTAGGGCTTAGCCTATTGTCTGACCTCAGCTAGAGTGGAAAACAAAAACTAAGGTAAGAAGATATCGGTAACTCTGAATTGTAGTTGACAAATAGCGAAGAAAAAACAGTGGGATTAGACATTAGGTAGTTGGAAAGCAAAAAACACACAGTGGAAGGCAAGCAGACATAGCACAAAGCCTAATAGACAGTCAAACCACGATCAGGTAGAAGGGAATATCTTAGAAGTATCCGGAATTCAAGAGCGTAACAGCTGATTTTATTGAAGCATGCTTTTGTATGAATGAATTTACAACAAAACATGTTCCATATTTGCAAAAAAAAAAACAAAAAAAGGAGATGACGTGTGTGCTACATTCTCATTAATAGTAGTTGAAGTTAGAACGAAATTCAGATATCGCATAAGCCTACTTATCTTCCTCCGCCGCCGCCACACTCCGATATGACAACAATGCCAAGAGGTGTCGTTGAAGTTGCATTGTGTTCACTGTTCTGCTACTCAATACTCCTTTCATTTTTCGCACCAAATACACTTTGAATTGTCTACTCTACTCTATAGATACAATATCTACTACTTCATGCCGCATTTCATGTTTAAGATTTTAATCTGTGTTTGTTTGTAGGCTCAACTTGCCTCGTTTCAGTTTGGTTCGGCTTGGTTAAGGGGAATAATGTTCTTATGCTCGTTTGCTGTTTCGTCAAGTAGAAAATCTGTTTGGGTGTTGCTCTGCTTGTTTTTGTTTTTGTTGTTGATTTTTTGTTTTTGTGAGAAATTAAAATGTCATCAAGATTGTCATCAATATGTATCTGAAGTGACATTTTATCTTAAGTCGCGCTGTTAGCATTTGTTTTTGTTGTTTTTTTATCTTAACGTTTTCTCCTTGATTTTGTTTTTTTTTCGAAATTGTTCATGTTTAAAGTTGTCAAATTTAACAAGATTTGGTAGGTTGATAAACATCTGTGAGATACTTTGTGCGCCAATCATTTGGAAATCAATGTTGGTAATAACACAAAATGCATTTGAGATGAGATCAGCAGTTGGCAAAAATTAAAATTGGATGGCTTATAGCTTAACTTTGAATATGAGACATTGTTAATATGATAGGCTTGCATGAATCATTTGAAATTATGAGAAGGGTGACTGCATTCAAAGTACAATTTGTATAGAATTGTGCGTTGGAGACTTCAATTTTATAAATTCGTAACAAAAACTATCAAATTAAAACTTATTAATGAAATTAACAGTCAAAATTTTTAAGTTTTAGAAACCCTTAATTCTTATATAACTATCGACCAGCAGCTACTTCAATATTCAAGATTTATTTCACCTCCATCTCCTTCACAGCGCATAGCAATCTCACACGACTTATTTGTTTCGCTTAAACGCCTTTCTTGAACGCCCAAAACGCCGAATTGAGTTTGAAATTTGAGTACGCTGAGAAAATTGCCACCAATAAAAAAGCAAAACGTTTAAATCGTGCAACCGGCGACAAATTCAGTTAAACCTGTGAACATTTATGTAGCAACAGCGACTACCGAAATCGTAAAAATTTGATATCTTAAACATTTAGAATAAAAAGACGAAGCAGAACAGTCTACTAGCGCGTTTATACGTTGGCAACATTTCACAATAAATCTATAAAAATATGCGTTTAAACACTTAAATTATATCATGATAAAGTGTTTAAAGATTAGCATAAAAATTATTAATGAATTTGCAACAAATTTTTTACTAATTGTTACCTTATAATGCGACTTGGGAAAATTCGAATTCGATATATTTTTTCGTTTTCAGTTTCCAAACGGTGCATATGGCCTGTTGTGTACTCCTTAGCATTTTATATTAAATATTTGCTTATATTTATTTAATGGCAAATTATTTTTATTGTTGACATCTCACTTAACCCATCTTTCAGTTGACTTTTTATTTCATGATATTGAAAATATCGCATAAGCAGCCATTTAATTTCAAAAAATTTATCGTATAAACGTGATATAATTTGTTTATAAGCTTAACAGCAACTGTTAACAATTAACAGCGCTTAGTCAGCTGCCTGTTTTGGTTCTTTGTTGGCGGTAATTTTTAAAAAAATTTTCATACGCGGCAGCTTTTTTTTTTTTTTGGTAATTTTAGACAAAACTGCTGCTGTCAAATGTTGACAGGAACATGTCATACAAAATTATACATAGACGCCTGCACAACAACAAAACATAAAGCGACAGCAACCACACAAATGCGCTTACATTGCAAGATACTTTTCTATATTTTATTTTACAAAAATTTTTCTTATTTTTTATTTCAAGTATTTTTTTACTCTACTCTACTCTACCTCGCTTTAGCTTTAGTCACTCAAGCAGCACTATGCATGTCTGTCTATCTGTCTAATTACATTGACAATGTTTTTACAATAAATTGCGCACAAATGTCACTTAAAGTTCTGCAATTTGGTATTTAGGTTATGTTTACCTAAGCTAAATGTTATGCTTAAATAAATAAGCAAACAAGCGAATGAACGAGCGAACGTTCGCTCGCTCATAATAAAAGATACATAGATACAAAATGTATCTGAATGAGCGCGCGCGCGCTGAGTGCTGAAAGGCGTTGGTGTGTTACAAATTTGTCAACAGGCGCATTAAGTTTGTTTTCTTGACTTTTGTATTATTTTGTTTTGAATTTTTTTTTTTAATATGCTGTTCAAATGTCAAAAAATGTTTTCTGCAAAATGCAAAACCTAAGCTGATTTGACAGACGCGCTTATGAAAATATTTCGCGATTATTGGTTTTGTTTTAATTCTTACTTGTTTTCTGATGATATATTTATTTGCTATTTCTTAAATATCAGAATATATTTATATATGTATGTATTATTCTCGTTTGACTACTTTTCATTTGAATTCGTTGCTATTTTATAAGCCGATATTTTTTATTTAATTTTGTTGTTATTATATTTTGCACGCTTAAATATATCATTTTATGAATAATGATTTCATTTTTCCCATAAAGTAATTTATACAAGTCATATGTGTGTGTGTTTTTTTTCCCCAGGGATGGCAAACTATTAAAATATAAATGTGTAAAGAAATAAAGTTGCAAGCATAAAATATTTATTTGCTCTTTAGCCGCTAAATGCTTTTTATATCTAAAAGCAATATCTATTAGGAAGCAAACTTAGTATTAGGAGAGATAAATCTAGTTCATCAGCATTCTTCGAAGCCCTTTGTACATTTTTCCTAACTTCTTTTTTACTGATAAATCAATTGTTACGCAATTCTTGTGTAAAAATCTTGTAATATAGAGTTAGGAGTAACAGAGTAAGCGTGATATGATTGGCGAAATTCATGGAAACTTCGATTTTAAAAAATTATACACGAACGATCCATATACTATTCTCATTCTTACTAATACATATATGTATATAAATGCATTTGAGTAATTCTTTGTTCGGCTGAAACTCCAAAGCATACAATGATGTAGATTAGATAACTATTTTGCTTTCGGTTGGTGGAAAGGAGATGTATTTGTTTATATATAAAAAAATAATTACCCAAAATTCGAAACAACTTATTCATTTCTGCAACAACACTCAAATTGAAACAGACGAACAATCATATTATATAAAGTATCCCTGGCATTTGTATTTTAAAAATATTTTTGTGACTTTTTGCTTCTTTTACGTTTTAGAGGATTAGTCAGGGTCTCTTTCATATTTTGTGTTATTCCTTATAAAAAAATATTTAAAATATGCTGCGGTTGCTGCTCGACGCGCGGCTCAAAGGCAGTGATTCCTGCTGCCTTCTGTTTTCAGTTTAAGTTTAAGTTTTTGTTTGGTTTTTTTTTTATATTTTCGCCCTTTTCTCGGATTGCTTCGATTTCAACTTGTAGCTGCATATAAAAAATATGCAAGATGACAGTTTAATTTTATGGTTTGTCTGGTGCTGATCAGTTCTTTATGCGTAAATTTTGTTCTTGTGCAATGAAAACAAAAAAAAAAAACAAAAAAACATATATAAAATATTTATAAAAATCCTTTGCTCAAAATATTTTAGTGGAACGTGGCCTGAAACTTGCGCCTTTTCTTGTACCGCCTGAAACTGAGATGAGCATTTTTGGTAGCATATTTTTGCTTGTTTAGTAGAACACCCATTTTTTTTTAAATTTTTTGCGGAGCGCATTCTTTGCCGGTAGAATATCGAAATCTATTTTTGGCAAAGTCACAAATTTAATTAATCCGAAAACGAAGCGCAGAATTATGACAGCTGCGGTATGCAATATGGGCGGAGCGGTTACCCAAGCAGAAAAGAGTAGCCAAAGTTATTAGGAATAGTTGGTATTTCTTGTGATTTTGATGTTGTGTGGTGCGGCATGTCAGTTCAAAAGCGCGCGTGGCGTGTTTTTGGCGAACTTTTTTCTTGTACTTAAACAAGGAATGTTTAGAATTTGTTATACCAAACTAGAATATTTAAACTGCGACGTTGCACAAAGCATAGAATTAGACACATTTATTAATATGACAGGCGCAGCTTGTCTAACTACCTTTCACTCTGTCACTCTGGCTGTACGCCAGTCCGTCCGACTGTATGTCTGTCTGTTAAATATAATAGCTTAAAACCTAGACGAGACAATAAGCTGCTTAAGCTGCTCAACTCAGCTCAGCCACGCAGTAATGTGGCATCAACAGTTAATAAAAAATGGAAACTACTTTGTCACAAAATTTTAGGCATGTGTGTCTAAACAAAATGGCTACTTAGCGCGCATAGAAACAACCCTTTGAAAACTAACCCCTACCAAAAATAAAAATTACATGCTTTAGTAGTAAAATGAAAATTATAATGCTACGCATACTAAAATTGTTTTGACATTTCAAAGTGTACGACTGCCTTGAACTGGAAATTGCACCCTTAAAACGCGGTCAACAATGCGTGAAGTGTAGCACATGCAGTAGAGGACATGCAGGACACGCCATGGCAATGGCTGTCTAAAATATTGAATTGTATAATGCGGCGTCATTATTATAATGTTGATGAGCAGCAGGATAAATTTATATTCCTATATATCTGTTGTGCAGGTAACTATTTAGCTAATAGGCATGACCGATTTCAATGGACATCAAATGCTAATAAATTTGTTTTATATATGTATGCATAAAGAGCACAGACAGGGTACAGACAAAAGATACAAAACGTTTGCAGCAGATATGAAGTACAAATTTTTTAATAGGAAATAATTAAGCTCTATGTAGTAAGTATATGTAGAAAAAAAAAGAATTGTAAAAACTTGTTCTTAACAGATTTAAGTAATAAAGGCTGGTCAGCATTCAAATAACAATTGAATTTAATAAACACATCCTTGATTTGTATGCTGAACCAGCCACAGAAAGTCTAATGTTGTCGCAGCTATTTGATTTTATGAGCTTGGCTTAGCTTCAAATTAGTTTCTTTAAATTGTCCAAATTATATTTCCACCTAAAATGCATTTTCTCATGTATGCGTTCACAATGAGTTTAATCTGAAAATTACTGCTGGTCAAGCACTAACGATTCACTAACTGCTAGTCGTTAGTCTCAACTATTAAGCTACATACTGTTTAAATGCTTTCAAAAAAATTAAACAACATAGCAGAGCTGCATAATAATGTACAGAAACAGAAAAAGGTAGAAAATTCAAATTAGTTTTTAATTCGTCAATGTATATATGGAACCACGAATTTATTAAGCCCGATAGGGATATTGCTGAACAGCGTCGCACTACTCAATTATATACGCACTACAAAAGTAGACGGGAATTTTACATAGTAATTGAATATTTTCTTGCAAACTATTCTAATAAATCAGATTTGTGCTTTTTCCAATAAGTTTAAATGTGGCAAGATTTTCGAACTAGATTTATTTAAGTCATCTGGGCCAATGACTATTGGCTTAATATCGCTTTACTCTAGAACTCTTGCTTGACGGCATCACCAGTTAGGAACTTCGAACTTGATATGGGCAAATGATGCTAAAAGTGCCTCATAATAGTATGTAAAGCAAACAGATTTAGTGGAACTTGCCTTACACACAATATTTTGATCTTTAATTTCCATACATGGTTGGATGGTCTCAAATAAATTTGAAAACTTATTCCTAAATCTAACATTAGCGAATTTCTTAATGTTATGTTGAATCGGTTATTAACTAATCGTCTTATCAAGTGAGAAATGTTTCTTTTCTCTTTTTATAGTTCAAAATTATTACTTCTATGTTTTTGAATGGGAAAAAACACCTCAAAATCTGGCAACACTGCTACAAATCCAGCTAAAACTAAGAAACTCTGTTAAAATCAAATTAATAAGCAATGAACTTTTCATAAATCCTCAACATAGTGCAGAATATTTGTTATCCTCTTAAGTTTGTTCGGCGCTTAACAAAAACTTGAGAATTTGAAAATGTATTAACCGACGGAATAACGTGTCGTTAAATAGTAACCAAAAACATTGCTAAGCTAGCCCTTCAATTTAATTTCTTATAATTTTAACGTCATGCGTTAAGCTTTGAGAAAATTTAAAAAATATTTAAATGAAAAAATTAACAAATTAACTAATAACCAAAACTGATTAATTTTATTTTTTTTTTATATTATTTTTACTTAATATTTTTTCTTCTTTGTAGGCATTTCATCAAACCCATAAGAAAACCGGATACTTAAAAATTTAATTCGCAATATTTCTCAAGCCTATTTAAACCCAAATAAAATATTAAAGTTCCTTTTTGATTTATGCGTTCCACAACACATCACTTTGACAGCTATTTATGTACTGTCAAAGCTGTTTATGGAACTTGTAAATTTTATGCCAACATTTCTTATACGTATATATATTATTTTTAGGATTTCACAACGCAATTAATCATAAAATCACGCAGCATTTAAATACGAATTTCACGCATATAAAAAAAAAAATAAAATGTTGATTTTGTTTTTTTATGCTGTCACGTCATGTTGCCGTCGGTATATGTTATATTTCGGTGAATATTTATTAAGAAAACGAATCAAATTTTAAGAACTGCCTAAGCATGAGCGTAAGTATACACAGTTACAAATCTAATAAATTATTTAAATTTCTTCACGCCTCATGCATCGGTAGTCACATTCGCATTTCCCCTCGAGGTCAAAGCTCAAAATGTGACTGGCAAACACTTTTGCTGTCATTTGATTTGCTGCAAACGCAGTCATTAATTTTAATACAAACATGTTATTTGCTTTTTTTTTGTCGTTGTATACGTTTGAGAAAGTAAATAGACACGCCTTGCTAGATATATTGTACAAAGTTTAATACTAAAGGCGACTACTTCCGTTTTGATTCATGCAAAGTTCTTTTTTCGACGAAGGCAGTTGGAAATTTATTTCATTTTCATTGTATGTAATAAAGTTTTTTCGACATTTCGGTTTTTAAGCAGTGCGTATAAGAGAGATTTTTTTTTGAATGTGATTTATGCGGCATTACAGTAAGTCAATAAATTTTCGCAACTATTTTTTGTTTTTATGCACAGCAAGTACAGTGCCAAAGAATACTTTTTTATTTTTAAAGTAATTGTTGGTCATAAAAATGTTTATTTGAAAGCGAATTTTTGAATTATTAGCAAAGCATGAAATTCAAGTAAGCACATGTAAGAAAAAATGCAACACAGCCAACTCGAAAACACTTTAATTAAGCGCAGCGAATTGCTCAAAAATTGCTGCAAACAAACAACTAACTAATTAAGTGTAGACGAGAGAGAGTTGCAAATATTTCAATGACTTCCAGTTAAAAATGCATTCGTCATAACATGTCGTCGAGGTAGATTCTAAAATTCAAACTCGAATTCGAAAACCCGTAGCGTTCAATGAGAACAGCATGCATTCAGTCAGTCGCGCTGAGCGTAGCTAATTGATTTTCTGTTTGACAACAGACAGCTACAAACTGTGCAAAAAAAATGTATATATAGTATCTGACAGCACGACAACGAGGCAGTAAGGACGTGGCAGGATATACGTTGCACCCTCGCCCCGAAACGTACATATATCTCTTTCGTACACGCTGTGGCTGGCTTATTAAACAAAACTGAAAAACTGAACTCTACCTGCCAGGGGAAAAATATATAGAAACACAAAAATAGTATAATCGGTAAGAACATCAGTTATACATTGTTTCAAAATGAAATTCTTAGAAGGATATTTATACACAACATTGCTGTTATGTCTCTTTTTTCCATTTATTTTGGCGTTTTTAAGTCAAAAACAATTTGGTCGTACATACATTTCAGCATGGTCTGGTGTAAAAATCATTGAACCCGCCATAAAGTCATCAATCATTGACATTTGCACTTTCGCATGCTATGAAAAATTATATTTTCAATTGAGTTTTTTGCAAAGAAAATGGTTATTAATTGATAAATTACAAAAAAGTGAAAATTCTGTTAAGTATTTAATTGCGTACATAAACTTAACAGTGCGCTAACAGTACACTGTTAAGTATATCTAAACTTGCAAACAAAGCAAATTCAAAGTACTAAAAGTCAATTACAAAACAATCAACTTTTATTCGAGGTTAATTTAAAAAATAAAAAGAGGAAACTTTCCAACTAATTAAACTGCACTCAAGCGAAAGTCTTTCACATTCATTCACTTAATGTGCCAAGCTTGGCAGGCATCCTCTGGCAGCAGCAACAACAACTTGTCAGCGCCATTAAAGTGCCGTTAAAACAAGTAGCTAATCAACGTTTACAAGGGTCGCACGTAGCTTAAACTTTTATGCCAAACTGGCAGGGAAGCAGCTCCTGCGAGAAAACATGGCGCACATAATTGGCTGGCGAGCAGCAAAAATGCACTTGCAACACAGCAGCCAACCAAACCATACCAACCAGTAAACTGCACGAGCAACCATTGTGTACACGGACCTGTGTTCAAATAATTGTAGTGCCAAAGGAGCAACTGAGAATAGAAGCTATAGCCACAAGTTGAACTAGAAAAATGTACGAAGTTTGCAGTAGTCGAGTCTCAAGAAGAAAATTCATATAAAATCAAAAATAACCACAGGGAAAAAAAAAGAAAATAAAATAAATAAAATAAAATGCAGTGTTGAGTGCGAAAATTGTAGGTGTTAATGAACAAACTTGTCGTACGACAACAACAACAAAAAGGAAGCAAAAAAAAAAAACCGCAAAATGATAAAAAACCTTCACACAGCCAAATAAAAACAGACTAAAGCAATTGCATTTTGCATGGAGTTAAGTGAAAATCTGTGGCGCTCTGTTAAAACTGAAAAGGCGTCTGGTCTGCATTTAATAAACACCCAACAATGGAGGAGACAACTACAACAGCAATGCCAACAAAAACAACCACAACAACCACTCTGACTACGACTATTTGGTGTCTGTCGTGTCCTGTGTTCTGCTGTGCTGTGTGGCATCGCAAAGTATCTGCATTAAATGGCGTACTGAACTGGACTGAACCTAGCGACATACAATGTCAGACAACAACAACAACAGCAGCAGCAGCCCTGCACTGTAAAAAGAAAGATGTCAGCAAAAAATAAAAAAAAAAATTTTAAGTTGGGAACCACCAACGCATGAAGTTGACAAGCCGCCGGACAATCTCACTCTTCCGCTGTTGCGTATATACTCTGAGGTGTCTGAGAGAGTATATTCTCTGGCATATATATGTATAGTCGAGTATGCACAGTGGACTTCGGTTTCAGATAAAATTTAAAATAGAAATATTATTGGAACTGTTAATATTACAGAAACCAATAAATATTTTCGTTTAAGGGGATATATGCAGTTGTAAAGCCGAAAAAAAGACGTTTATTTATAAATTTTTTGTGAAAAGGAATTCTACGAATTTTGTGCCGAAAAAAAAGTGCTCTAATAACATTGGAGACATATTTAAACTTCGAATTCAAAATTTAAAAAATGGGTGGCGTGCTGTCCAAATTTGGTGCTTTTTTATCAACATCTAAGAGAATATTTTCATCAAAAGTATTTATAGCTTTCTAACATTATCTATTTTATTGAAAATACGTTCGACATCGGCACATCGGAGATTTAAATCACATACAATACTGAAATCTATAAAATTCGGTTATAAATAATTTAAAAACATGACAGCAAAAAGCGAAGTTGTGAACGAATATTCGTGAATCGTAAGTAAAATAAGACAGGTAACTGGCTGATTATTGCCTAATTAATAAGATCAATCTGTGATATATGATTATCGGCTCTGTCTTGAAGTTCTTAGTGGGTTGTTATTATGGTGACTCAAATATGAAAAACACGAATAAATTTCATGCTTGTCATAAAAATTCGCAAGTTCAGATTAGCACTGGACACAGATTATCTCTGTTCGTCTATACATGTATAGATCATTCATCATTAATTATTAGCAAAAACCAGAGTAGGAGCAAAAAAGTTTGCGGAATCTTGTCTCACTTAGAAATTCTGATTAAAGGAGCTCCGAAAATACTTAGTCAACTCATTCATGAAAAAAGAAAACCTTTTCATAAACAAAAAAAAAAACAAATATCAAATAATTGTCCCGCCGAAGTTAATTTGAGCTACCCAACTGTAGATACACTACTCCTAGCTATCCCTTCAACTCTACTATATGCCAGAGAAGCTTTTTAAAATCTTTCTTTTAAGTTCCTAAACGCAAACAAATCGCAAAGGTATATCAAAGTTAAACTGAAGCCTCCGAATAACTAAATAGCAGTTTGTCTAAATGTTTATGGCTAACAAAAATAAAAAAATTGTTTAATAAATATTTATTTAACACAAATTTAAGCGTAGAATTTTTTTATGACCAGCTATGTAAAATCTCTTAAATCTCTAATGGGCAGTTCCAGCAAAAATATGCCTAAAAAATTTAACTATTAACGCCATTTTGTTTGTGTTGTCTGTTGTTTTTTTTTTTTCTTGTTTGTATCTGACATTTTGCGTATTTATTAAAATCAGACAGAAAGAGAAAGAGTAAAAGGCTTTTAGCTAGTTAGAGTGAGTACGAGTGTAAAGGAACAAGGATAATGATGAGGCTGCCATGCGAAACTGCTTCTCTTTTCGTTGATGATGTTGTTGTTGTTGCTGTTGACGTTAGCTTTCATTCAGAGCATCTGCCGCCATTATTGTCGTTATTTACTTATTGTTTTTGTTGTTGTTGGTGTTTTCAGCTGTTATAGCACGCGCTTTTCATTATAACCATTACATTGTTGTTGCTGTTGTTGTTGTTGTTTTGCTTTGGGTGTTTGTTATTGCTTTTGTTCGCTTTATTAAAACGAGTGGCGCAATTTTAAAGCAATTATTAAACTTTTGTCTGCATTATTGTGCAGAAATTTTGGTTGTTGTTGTTGTTTTATGTTGGTCCATTCATATATACGATACCGCCTTGTCTGTCGTCCTTGTATACAATAACTGCGGTTATTAGTATTGTGTAGTTGGGTGTGTTTCACTTAATACATGACATATTTTGAATAGTGTAGGTACAGCATTTTTAGCATGTTTCGTCTGGCTAATATATGATGTAAGGCAGACAGCAGCATTATTTTTAGGTGGCAGTGGTGATATCGGAAAAAATGGGCTCTTAATATTATATATATTATAACTGAATACGTCTAATAACTTTTTTTTCAGCTAAGCTCAAACTAAATAAAAATGTGCCTAAGTTATGTTGCGATCCTTGCTCGGGCGCCGCTATAAAAACCTACAGAACAATAAATCATACAAATCGATCGATAGCAGCTTAGAATTAAATAAAAAAAACTTTACTATTAGATACTCGCCTATTTAAAATATATTACAGACTTTTTGCAAACGTTTAAATTATTTTCGTTCGGGATACTGCTAAAATAACGCAATTTATTAATTTGAAAAACTGAATGAAGATTTTATTTATACGAAACTAAACGATTTAGTTTGTGTTCAAACTTTGCTGTCTAAAACTTAGCTTTGACTCTTCGTTATTAATAGCGCCATTAATATGGATTAGCTTTATATACATTTCAACTCGCCGCAAAGAAAACTAATAATTTTAAATACTAAATGCAAATTATTAGAGTTAATAGCTATCGAAGATATCAATGAAATTTAAACTGCAGCTGAATGAATTTTATAATGTCTTAGTGCATTTACCTTTTCGCAAAAGTAGCTAATCAACAATAATTTATATGGTATACATACTTATATGATAAAAAAAAACTTAACTTTGCCTAATCCACGAACAAGGCACAAACCCAACCGGTTCTATAAAACGTGTTCAATTGTGATTTATCGGCACAACTTTAGTTAAACACAGCTGAAACTTAATGCGCGTTGCGATTTAACTAAGTGTGGCAGTTACAAATTAGGCGGAGATTGTAGCGAAACTAGTATGAAGATGAAAAAATAAAATTCTTTCAAAAGAGTCTTCATTTATTGGCCTTTAATGAGCTTGAAATTTTGTGGTTTTAGTCATATTTTCTTTTTACAAAAATAGAATGAAAAGCATAAAAAAATTCTTTGGCTAGAAATTGCATATTCATTGAAAAGTAATTAAAATGTTCGAATTGCTGCAGATACAATATGTGTCGGCTAGATACATCATGTTTCGTTTTTTTTTTTTTTTTTTTGTACGACATAATGATGAATTAATTTTTCAACTTTATAATTTCTTTAGCCTACCAATAGTGTGTGTAGTTTGTTGTTTTTTTTTTCATTTCTTTAAGTCAACTGCAATGATTGCCAATCATTACGCAGCATTATTTAAAATTTAGTATCGACTTCATTTCGGTTTATATTTTTTTTATTATTTTTGTGGCTACAAAATTGACTACAAATTGTTGTTTTGATTTATGTTCTTTTATTTTTCTCATTGTACAGTGCTCTATTCTTACTATTATTCGAGTAAGTTTTGATTGAAGTAGCCGCGAGCATCGCTAGAACAACTCAATTGAAATGGTATTGTGTAGTTACTACGGGAAGGTCTTGAAACGCAAACTCACTTCACACAAAACGCAACTTAAAGATTTAATCAAGTGCTACAGCACTTGAGCGCTATATGCTGAACTCAAGCGGCGCTTAGTAAAGAAAAATTAACTCATTAGCCACTTAAAGGTTCAGACTGTAGCTTGCGTTTGGCGTAGAAATAAATAAATAAATAGAAATAAATCAAGATTCAATCATTAAAGATTTTGACACCAAAATACCGAGGCGACACACACACACACGATGTGTGTTGACACGTGTCAAAACTTCCGTTTGCAATACTACGGAACGGAAGTACTCTCCTTCGAGGCAGTCTGTGTTAAAATTGGGGTAAAATTGAAATCGAAATCAGTGCAATTTCAATGCGAAAAAAAGTATGTATTATGAATTCAATGAATTTCTTGTGTTTGTTTGTTGTATTCCGGGGGTGTTTACTTTTAGAGCTTTTGTTTTTCGCTGAAATTGTTTGCCTGTTTGTTTGTTTGGTGTTAGTGAAGTACTTTATTTGTTGTTCAAATATACTTTATCGATATGCCGGTATTATAGTGCGTGGTGCAAAGTATTTGCTACATTAAATTTTTGATTTAGTTATGCAGTCGCAGCAGCGAGTGTCATGAAGATTTATGATTGTCATAGAGATTAGTGATCGGCATTAGAGAGTGATGAGCTTAGAGGAAAAACATTTAGAAATTACATAAAGGAAAATTTGGAGTAATGGATGGAAACATTTAAAACAGTAAAAAAAATCTTTGAAAGCAATTTAGTTAAAGCAGCTGAAGTCAGTATAAACAAAGGTAACTGATATACATCTTTAAACAGCAACAACAAAATAGGTTGAAGTTTTTTAGTTCATAGAAAGCATACGAAAATATATTCAAAACACTAAAATCAGCAGCGATCCCTACTCGGGCGCCGATTTAAAAGCCTACTTTATACTGTAGAGCTTTGCTTTACAGCTTCTTTCAATTGAATCTAAGTAACCCTTATAAACCCACTAGAATGTATAGCTCAAATACAAATTTAATAATAATTAAAGCAACAAAGTGGAATCTACATAAGTGTCAATTATATCAGCTGATATAATATCCTATATCTAAAAAGATTTCATATAGCTAAACTGTGTAGACTGTTTGCTTAGCAATGCGTTTTAAGATTTAAATACCACTTAATTCCACTAAATTCCTTTTGATTATTTTCTTATTATATCTAAAATATTTTCCAACTATTTACTCCATCTGGAACTGCCAAAATGACGTACTAGGCCTCAAATACAAATACGAATGCATATTCTTATATGGTAAATTGTTAAATCTATTTAACTTTTCTATAATATAAAAAAACATCCTTTTTATAGACTTTCTAAACATTTTTCTATATCAGTTTGATTGCAAGAACTAACAATGCTAATTGAGTTAACCAATCTAATTGAGTTACTCGTACTATTCCAACGTTAAAAAGTTTTCAAATAATAGTTTTTTAACTTAATATATTTATCTCAATATATTCACTCAAATGCATTTAAACCAAACACATTTTTAAGTGAACTATACCGAAAAAAATTTGTTTCAAGCAAACGAGAAATCTTTCAAGATACTTTCGGTATTTCAAAGAGTTTTGCAGCATTTCCAATATTTGCATTTGTAAATTTTCATATAATATGCAGTTGTATGCGTTCAATGCATTGTATTCCTCAACTTCTAATACAAAGAATAGTTAATCCTTTTTGCCTTCAATCGCTCAATCAACTAGTCCGCAAAAGTCGAAGTCAAACCACTCACAACAACATAGCAAACAAATATTCAATATGTAGCTACAACAAATTTTTGCGAAATGCAAACAAAAATATTTGTTTAACTTTGTAAGAAGATAGAAGTCAACACTTTCGGATTAAGTGCCTAAAACTTGACAGAGCCAAGTAAGACAAACAGATTTGCAGGTGTCATAAAAACCAGGCAACTCGATTTAAGCCTTACGGAGTTGCAAAAGCGGAAAGCGGCTAAACCACCGGCACACGCCCACCGCTTGCAATGCAAAACAGATAGCCGGAAACAAATGCAAAAAGGAAAATCCGCAATAATGCCAAAGTCAGTGCAAACGCCCACTTATAACAACAAACGAAAGGCTTTGCATACAGTGGACTTGGCTCTTTGCAGCAACGGGTTAAACCTACAAAGCGCTGTCGCTTCGCCAGAATTGCTACTGCTATTTTAATTAATAGACAAGATGAAATATTCCTCAAATGCTGCTTCAACAACTTACCGGTATGTGTGCGCTTGTGTATCTTCAGGTTCTCGCTGCGTGCAAACACCTTGCCACAGCCAGGATGTGGACAGGCAAAGGGTTTCTCGCCGGTGTGTACGCGTATGTGGTTTACCAACTTGTATTTGGCCTTGAAGGGGCGACCATTGCGCGAGCAACCGACCCAAAAGCAGGCGTGTGTGGTACATTCCGGACCGCCGACATGCTCCACCGTCAGATGCGTAACAATCTCATGCATCGAGTGAAATATTTTGTTGCACGTCTTGCGTGCGTTCGGCACCAAACCAGGTTGATCGGGATCAATCCAGAGGCACTGCATCTCCTGTTTAATAGCCGAAGCAGCCGATGCCGACGGCTGATGACGCATATAACGCAGAAAAGCTCCCGCGCCAGCCGGATGCATGGCCGACATGGCGGCATGATGCTGATGGGCGGAATTTAGATGTGCTGCATGCGCATGATGTGCATGCACCGCCGACGGAAAATTGCTGTGATGCTGCGCATAAGGATGACTGGCAGCGGCCACTGCATAATCGGCCATGCCCATGCGCATCTGATGCTGATGATGATGTGCAGCAGCGGCGGCATGATGATGTGTATGAAAGGGATGATTGCCGAAAGAGCTGGAAAGATCCGCTTGTGCAGCAGCGGGAAAGGCAGAAAATAGCATGGAATCCGAGGCGGATGCAGCCGTTTGACCCATCAGCTGACTGCTGGTCGCTGCCACATTGTAATCCGCGGTGGCATCTGTGCGTCGGCCTAGCAAAAAATCACGCGAGGCATAGCTGCCCAACTGTGTGTTAAAGTGACCAATGCCATAGCCAGCTGAATTTTGATAGGCAGCAGCAGCGGCGGCGGATGATGGTGAGGACATGTCGCTGGAACCGCTGCCGCCAGCACCGAGCGACATGAGTGTTGTTGCATCCAGTTGTGATTGTTGTTGTTGCTGTTGTGATTGTTGTTGCTGTTGTTGTTGCTGTTGCTGCTGTTGTTGTTGCTGTTGTTGTTGCTGCTGTTGTTGTTGCTGTTGTTGCTGCTGCTGTTGTTGTTGCTGCTGCTGATGCGTGGCCAGTTCATTTTGTTGTTGATTTGAGGTGGTATTGGGTGACATGCGTAGGCCATAGGAGGCCAAGTGATGTTGTGTGGGTGTGGGCTCAATAAATGCGTTCATCATCATTTTGATGGCCTTTGTTATTATTATTATTGTACGAAGGGACTAAAAATTGTTTTGGGTTCGTTGACTTAAAACACTATTTCGCGGCCTTAAAGTTTGAACACCTTTTTATGTATAACAAAAACACTTTTCTTTCGCTGTTTTGCACAATATGCGGGCGCTCAGTTGGCCATAATTCAAATTCAAATGCTTTTTTTTAAAATTTTAATAATAAATTCGCTTGCTTTGTGAATATTTTTCCTTGTTTAGCAGCAATTAATAAAGTATAAACACTATTTTTATCAAACACAAACAACACGCGACGCCTAATTGTCTTGCCTATTAAATATTTCACGGATTTTGAAAATTTTTCAGTTGTTAATCGAAATACTTAGGAAAGTATTTGCGATTTTGTGTGCAGTTTCGAAATTGTCACGCGCGCGTTCGACATGCAACTTTTCGAGTGGCGAACAGCATGAAGCACAATGATTGAAACGCGTACAAACGAGAAAATTCTTCATATGAATTGGCTTTCTTTTTTATTTTGAAAACTGTAAACTTTTATTCTTGTAAAGAGCTGCGACGACGACTTTAATCGTTCACCGTCAATTCTCGACTCTCAGCATCCAAAAATATTGCTCACTGCTGTGCCGTACCACTGCTCACTGCTGTGCGCTGCTGCTGCGCACCGGGGTGCAATGGCTGCGCGCGAGGGAGAGAGTGAGAGCGAGTACGAAACACGTTTGGTCGAGTGCGAATGAAACACCATTCGCATTTGGCTGAAAAACCCGACTAAACTTCTGCAACGAGTTTACATTTCATTTGAGCGTAAGAGAGAGATCGCGCATGTGCATGCTAATTGGTAATTTTACATGCGTGTAAACGAGCGCAACATACATCAGTGTGGTGAATAATTGCTGCCTGCCATGCAAGTGTGTTGAATTCGAAACTGGTTAAGGCGCGCGCGCATTAGTCTATGCGAGCGAATGAAAGAGCATGTAGAAAATGGCTGCCATATGCTTTGCAAGTCGTCAATTGGAAGAGTAACGCTACATGCGAACGCAGCATGTTATCCAATTGGAATTTGCTGTGCGCTACATATTGCGTGGTGAATTTGTAAGAGCGAGTAAGCAAGCACATTTCTTATGCATTCCGACTTGTACAATTTAGGCAGATTGGCTTCTTTGTTTTGTTTTTTCCATTTTTTCTTATTGCTGTTCTTTGGCATAGCAAGAACAACAACAATAACGCGAAATAATTAACACCCACCGCGCATAACAGCAAGAAAAACAAGAACAACACAACACGTGCGCCCTCGCTTGCTGAGTGGTTGCTTGTGGGGGGCGTGTTAACGCATGTCAATTGACGGGTCGGTGCGGTGTGCTTTTAGCCAAGTTTTATTGTTGTTGCATTGCTTTCGTTGTAGTTGCTGCAATTTAAAAAAAAAACAAGTAGAACAAAACAAACGAAAAAAGTTGGCAGCTCCGCCATTGGCTGCTCAAACGAATTACCAATTAAAAAATTGCAGTGCCAATTCGTTTATAATTAAAATTTATTTTTTATATTTTAATACTTACTCTAATTAAAATAAATCTTTACTTATTTTTATTTATTTTTTATTTAATTTTTTAATGTTTTTTATTTGTTTAATTGCTTTACATGTTTTCTAATTGATTTTTTTTTCGTTTTCAACGCGCTTTTTCCATTTGGCATTTTTCATTTCATTTAAATTTCGCATGCCAAGCACAACTTTTAATTATTTTCATTTTGCGTACAAATTTATCATTGTCACTCTAGTTCTGTTTTTTTTTTCCTTTTTTTTAATCGTTTTGATTTAATTAATTTTTGTTCGCTGGAGGTTTTCACGAAGTCAGCGGTAGCTGTTGTTGCTGCTGCTGCTAAGCTTTCATTACTTGACCGCCATCTTGTTTAAATCATGCTGCCTGTCAGAGTATGCTCGAAAACTTGTTTAATACTCAATTCATTAGTGCTGCTGTTGGTGTTGTTTTTCATGTCGATATATTTTTCTGTTATTTTATTGCAACATATTGCAGATGCTTTTAGTTGTTTCTATTTTTAATTTTCGTTTTTCTATAACTTTTCTTTTGCGCCATTTTCTATATTCATTGTTTTCATTTGTTCATTTTGTTGTTGTTGTTTTCATCGATACCGAACTTCTGTTTACTTAATACATATTTCTATTAGTTTATGTTAAAAACCATAAGGTGTACGCTATAAATTTTAAAAACCACAGCAAGCTTCAAACTTTTTCTTCGTTTGCCATAATTTATTGCAATTTTTCTTGCTGAATGATGTTAATTTATGATACTTCTGAAACGTTAGCATTAATTAAGCTTACTGAAAGTGTACTTTCTACACTTAATAAATAAAGGCTTAATAATTTTTATTAATATCAGACATTCAGTGTATTTGTTTTGACTTTCGTTTCATTTTGGAGCTTATTCTTCGAAAGGTTTGTCAGATAATCGAATCTATGCAAATTTTTAATATAAATTGGTGTTAATTTCAAGTATTAATGAAAAATATTTTCACACACTCAACTAAATAATTATCAATCTTTATAGCTTTGTATTTATTAAACTATAAGTAAAATATGTTAAAAATTAAACACCAATCATTACCAGAGTTCTTACTAACTCAACTACCTAAATAAACTAGAAATGGTTTGCATGTGGACAACACCTTCTAGTGGTCTTATATGTAGCTATGTATATGGACTATTGATGTAGGATACATTAATTTTTACAAAAACAAGTAATTATTAAATAGTTGTACTATATCTACATTAACATTTATATCAAATTTCAATCCTCTACCTCAAGTAGAGGATTAGCCTCGCTTATATGGAATAGCCTCTCCGATTTTCACCAAACTTAACAAGATACTCTTCACCACTTATACCACAAATGGTATTTTTTTTTTTGTTTAGCACTTGTATGGGGTGTGGAGCATCGCTCCATTCGATTTGGACCCAAATTAACAGAACTACTTTTCCCATATGTATAGCACTGTACCACATATGGCTGCGAAGATATGACGATTTTTGTTAATCGATTAGATGGTGGCGGGGAATCAACCCCTCCGTAGGATAGTTTTACTTTGTCTATACTCTGCGCGGGCGTATACTGAATAACTTTCCAAAGTTTTATGATGATCTGATCAATGTTGTAGTAATCTATAAAGGACAGCCAAGGGTAAACTTGAAAAGGTAGAAGCATTCTCTCTTTCGTTCTCTTTTCTGGAAACCAAAATTTTAGTTCCCTTGAAATAGTCAGAGTGAAAAATCGTCTCCACTGGCGACTGATTCCGAAAATACCTTCAATCGCGTAGGAGTAGATACTGTTGTTCAACAACGCCCGACATGGGGATGGTTCGGAAAAATTTTCACCTAGTGATCTTTTATAAACATGTTTTTTATATACATACATATATGTATACTACAAGATATATCAATGACAAAATGGTGGGCAAACATTTATTTTTGGGTGATTTTTTTTCAGAGAATGCGTCTATGTATGCTTTTTGAAAATATTCGGAAATAGATGTTTGCTGCGTTGAAAAATTTACTTCTGGACTACAAAAAAACAAGTAAGAAAATTACTGTCGGGCATAATCAACTCTAAGAGGCCCTCTACCAGTGTACAGGTTGCCTAACAAACACAAATTTTTCCCTAACTTATAACCAAGTAGTGCAAAATAAAAAGTCGGGAAATTAATAAGAAAAAATGGTACTAACGAAAATTATTTTGCTCCTCTCACCCCTCACTGTACGAATAAGTGCCTTATAAAACACTTTTTTATGTATGCAAAGAAAAGGGAGGACGGAAGCATCATAGGTCGTTAAAATTCAATTGCTTATAAAATCGTCATTGATTATCCGATTTTTTTGATTTTGGCTTAGGGTGACGTTATCTCTATACTGGCATACTTTAAATACATAGTTTAAATTTTTATCCTTGGGGGTGACAGAAGGACATGGCTCTATCGACTCCTCTATCACTTCTGACCATAATGTGGGTAACTTTGGGGGTTCTTCGACCATTAGTTCTACCTGTTACATACACTTGCACACAACCAATAGGCTCTTGTACCTTCGTACAGCGCCTAAAAAGACCAAATCTACAATTGCGCTTTATAAAAAACAAATAAAATAATTCTCTATATTTATTACAGTAAAGTAAATACAGAAAGAAAATACTTTTGGTTTTATTCTTCTCATGGATTGAAATTAAATTATATTCAATGCATAAAATAAACAACATTCATGTCATGTCGGGGTAAAATAAAGGAAAATATTTTAAATTGTTTACATCAAATATATGGCATAATTGCGTTTAATTCTATTTACAATTAAATATTAATAACAGAAAAAAGCCTATTGGCTTAATTTGGCTGAGCCGACAACGAAATCAACGTTTAATGTGCAGCTCATGATTTCAATTGTATCAACAGACAAACCATTTGTTTACATTACTCAAAAGCCAAAAATTATAGTTAATTAAAAAGGAAAATAGCCACTTGATCGATGATATATTTAAAAATTAGGCGACATAAATTCAAAGGACAAAGCTAAATAAAAACACACATTCCAAAATCTATTGTTTCTTCTAAAAGTTTTCATCAATTCCATACGCACCCTGTATAGATTATGAGGTCTGCACAAACTCTACATCATGTATGGTAGATAACGGATGGTCACTGAGGAAAAAATTATCTTTGGTAAAATACATACAGTCTTCCTTGCACTGGCTCTTATATTACAATGTAAGCTTAGAAAAAATATCGAAACAGTTTTTTATGGAAGTCAAACCAATTTCAGTAAATATTCAAAGATTAGGTTTTCAAACACTGAGAAACGAGGAACACTGGAGATACAGGTGCGAGCTACGAAACTTTAAGATGCTCTTGCAACAGTGCGGATAGAATGATTTGCTTCTTTGAAAGATGAAGGGTATACAGTACTATATAAAATTGGGATAGCTATGAAATACATACGAGTCCATAATTTTGCCGGATTATTACTTTGTTACAATTCAAAAAACTTCCAGTTTCTATACCCCACAAACAAGAATTGAAAGAGGAACCCAAGCATGTTTGATGCTAAGTGTCATTAACAGCAGCTGTTGTATACATATGATATATATTAAAAATGGTTTAGTTTTCGTTTTAATTCTCAATTTTTAATGATTAATTATTTTCAATTATTTCCTACATAACTACTCTCAACCCTGTATTATATTTAGAACCGACAAAAAGATGCTTCGTGATATAAAAAAATTTTAAATCTAAGATTTCCATAATTTGAAAACTGATTTTATGGATTGCAAAGCTGAATTTTTAGTTCCAGTTTAAGGAATACAATTTTAATCCTACTAATATTATAAATTTTTGAATTTTTGAGAGGATGTATGTAAACTAAATTGGTATGAGTTTTGGTATATTAATAGGACGATTGAAAAGAACATGGGCTACTTTATGACAAAATTTGAGTGGACGTGACCCTAACCTTCATATAAGCGAAAATAAAAATTTTCCATATCTTTGTATCGATTTGAGGTAGAGTTATAAAATTCGACAGATAAATTGATGGGATAGGAAAAAGTTCTGATAAGTTTGATCAAAATTGAAGAGAGCGATACCATGCCCCCATATAAGCTGTAAACACATTTTATCATATCTTCAAATCCATTTGAGGTAAAAAAATGAAGTTTAGTTCACATATTAATGGGATTAGAAGTAATCATGATGGTTAAAATTGGGGGAGGCGATGCCCCGCCCCATATAAAAGCGATATAAACAAGTAAGGAAATTTCAGTCGGGCGTAACCGACTGTAAGAGGCCCTGTACCAGTTCAGGTCGCCTAACAAACACATTAAATGTTTCCCGAGCTTATGACCAAATACATGACCACTTCTCACTGCGCGAATATAAATGAAAAGAAAAGGGGGGTCGTTCAAATTCAATTGCTTATAAAATCGTCATTTATTATCCGATTTTGATGAACTTTTTGGATTTTGGCTTAGAGAGGCGTTAACTTTAAATTAGTGCACTAAATTTTTTTTGTGGCGAAGAAATTTTTAGCCTTGGGGGTGATTTTATGGTGAAGGGGGGGAGGGGCAAAATTTTAAAATAAACTTGTAAAATTCCGGAGCAGTCCTAGTCGAGTGCAAAAAACACGAAGTCTCTATCTATTACCGTTTCCGAGATCCTTTCGTTCATACAGGCGGACAGACGGACATGTCTATATCGACTCCTCTATCACTCCTGACCATAATGGGGGTAACTTTGGGGGGTCTCTGACCATTATTTCTACCTGTTACATACATTTGCACAAAACCAATAGGCTCTTGTACCTTCGGTATAGGGCCTAAAAATACGATATATCTCTGCATCCATTTAAGATGCAGAGATGATATTTAAAATATATGTTATTCAAATCGGGAGAAACGACTTTATTAAGATTCGTCAAAACCGATGGAGGCATGGCCCAACCCCCTATAAGCGATTAAAAACTTTATCAAATCTTCGCATCTATTTAAAATAGACGATGCAATTTGGTAGTATATCGGATAAAGGGAATCCAGGTCTTTGCTGACGTGCACCCACTGTTTTGTCCAACATTTTAATGACCATTGTGTATTATGGTAGCAGAATTTTAAAGATAGAACTGCATGGCAGCTCGTAGGCTAGTTTTCATAAACCGTAGTCTTCAAAAAGTTTCTAAGTAGAAAGTCCAACGATTTTAAATTGTATGATTTTTGAGACGAATTGTAATTACCAAAAAGAAAAGATCAAGAAATGACTCATGCAATAATTGAAATAATTCTCGGGATATTTAGATGGGGTACTATCTTTTGAAGAGTGCTTATAGACTTTTTTGAGGCCCCAAAAACGACTATTTAATCCAACGGGGTCTATGCCATTGCTAAAAAGCTCATTGGTTTTTGTAAATCAAGACGGATTGATTTTGTTTTGTCATTTGTTGGTCTAGAAGTGGCATTTATGGACATATTTATATTGCGAGGCACTACAGCTCATTTCCGACTTTTATCAATATGCATTGCAGAAGGCATGGATTTCTACAAAGTTATATGTTTTTGATCAGGAATATGAGGTATACAGTCTGTAACAGAGAGCTGCAACTGGTAAAGCATGTTCGCTCACACTCGAGATTTGACTCGAACTCGTTGTGATTATACAATTTCGGGTAAGTGATCGGAATGATCGTTTGAGAATAAGCTGAAAGCGAACAATCGTTTACAATCACAACTTGCAAACTTAGACGACCCAGCAATGATCGAACATTTGACTCATAATCATACATGCATGATCGAAATGCCTGCTAGAGTCGCTCATAAAGCGGGCGAAGTTTCCTTGCACGCATACATACATATAATTCCGCTTAATTGTATATATAACAAGTAAGAATACAAATTTTATGTATGTATAGTGCACATGAAAATTCTAAACGATCAGGCTCGAGTTGAGTCGAGCCTTGATCGAGCCCCGATCGTGATCGTGACATTACAAGTTCGATCAAACTTATGATTGCTGAGAATGATCGGATTGATCGAACTCGTTGCTGGTAGGATCGGAATTGATTTGATCGAAATTTCGGCAAGAGTGATCGTTCATACTCGAACATACCCGTTGCAGCTCTCTGGTCTGTAACTATGATAGTTCATCCTCAGAGCACAGACCTCGGACAGTATGACAGCTAAAACAAAAATTTTGGCCATTTCTTTAACCTTTGATCCCATAAAAAACATCATAAAATAAAATAATTTCTTTCTATACTTTAATGTACTTAAATATATATTTATGTGCGAAAGTTTATGAGGGTGTATGGATACGTGTAACTCTTTCACGCCTAAACCGATGAACCAATTTGTTTGAATTTTGATAAAGTAACAGATGGTTAAGTTTGAATCAGAATATGGTTATTTTCTGTCAAAATCGAAGGGGGTGATAACCCATCACCCATATAAGCGATAAACAACATTCATGTCATATTTCTGCATCCATGTGAGGTACAGCGATAAAATTCAGTGCACATGGTAATGGGATCGGCAGAAGTTTTAGTGAACATATGTGAACAGTTTGGCTTAAATATATTCGATTGAGCGCCAGTTAAGACAGCATCCAATTTGTAATATTCCTTACAATTTATTTCTTCATATTAATAAACACTTATTCAATTAAGCAATTTGAACAATTTTATGCACAGAATTTATTTCAATTGCATTTATTTGCTTAAGAAAATGTGTAAAGTAAAAAAATTGCACGAATTGAGTTAAATTTAAAGAAAAATGTATATTTGGCATGAAAGTTCTCGTGTGACGGAAAATGGCAAAATGGAAATGCACTGAAATGCATAAAGCGTAAAAATGAAACTGCCAAAAGGGGAGCAATGTACATCAAACACAAAACAGCATGCGATTCATTACAAAAACAAGTAAGAAAATACAGTCAGGCGTAACCGACTGTAAGAGGCCCTGTACCAGTTCAGGTCTCCTAACAAACACATTAAACGTTTCCCGAGCATATGACCAAACACATGACCACTTCTCACTGCTCGAATATGAATGAAAAGGAAAGGGGGGTCATTCAACTTCAATTGGTTATAAAATCGTTATTTATTATCCGATTTTGATGAACTTTTTGGATTTTGACTAAGAGGGACGTTAACTTTATACTGGCATACTCAATTTTTCTTGTGCCGAAGAAATATTTCTACTTGGGGGTGATTTTATGGGGAAGGGGGGGGAGGGGCAAAATTTCAAAATAAACTTGTGAAATTCCGGAGCAGTCCTAGACGAATGCAAAAAACACGAAGTCTCTATCTATTACCGTTTCCGAGATCCTTTCGTTCATACGGACGGCCAGACGGACGGACGGACAGACGGACAGACGGACATGGCTATATCGACTCCTCTATCACTCCTGACCATAATGGGGGTAACTTTGGGGGGTCTCCGACCATTATTTCTACCTGTTACATACATTTGCACAAACCCAATAGGCTCTTGTACCTTCGGTACAGGGCCTAATGAGAGGAGGAAAGATGTTCACGTATTCATTTAGAATGAAAGCGCTGCAAGGAGGGAGATAGACACACTGCATAGCATGTCATCCACTCAAAGTGGAGCAGCTCAAATTTGTGCAATACCAACAACAACAAAGTACACTAGAAACAAGGAAAGGTGTTAAAGTTGAATATATTTAATATGCCCTACACAGTTTTGTGTTAAGTGGTATATTAAAAAATTAATATATGGTTCCACAATGTCAATCGATGTGAATTTGAAATACTGGAAACAAAAAAGCAATTGTACCAAATTGTAACTAAACTTCTTAAACCTTGAAATCAAAGCTAAGACTCAGCGCATAAGCTTTCACAGTTTTATTCAATATACTCATGCCATCCAGCTGTACAACCCTACACAAATACTTTATTAAGTTCTCGGTGCCTCATTTACTGCGTTACAAACTTGTAAACAAATCGTTAACACCCCTTTTCACAATAGGTGTGTAGATCCAAAAAAGCTAATATTTGTAAGCACATAGAAATGTCATTGATTCATTCCACTTGTGCAATTCGAAAGCAATAAAGGCGAACGAAACCAAGAAGTATCTTTGGCTGGCATTGGTTTGGCTTCTATGTATCTTTATGTGTACGTGGAATGCATGTCGGGTTTTGTGTATGACGAGCTAGAACCGCAGGTGATTTAGCCCAAAAAGGCTTCAAAGTGAGCATACCCAACCGCTGCCGCAACCATTGGCTTTTCAACTGTTTTATTTTTTTGTTTTGTTTTTTTTTTGGTTTCTTGTCTGATTTCGAACTCCACGCGAACTGTCAGTTTTCTCTTCGTTCTGTGACATTTCAATACATAAACAACTCCATTTTTGTTTCATTTGACATTTGCTGACATATATATATATTTTTTTTTTAAATTATCAACTCTTAATGGACTTTTAGCTCTATAATAAATTTATAAAGATGCCGAGCGCTGTAAAAATGAATCTTTAATTGGCATTAGAGCAACGAAAATGTTTAGAATTTTATAAATACAAAAGAATTTACCATTTAGCTTTTGTTATAACCGAAGCATCAGGAACTCCTTAAAATATGATGGTGAGCTAAAACCCTTATAAAATCGGATATAACACTTGTAGTTTTCTCTCTAACAAGTATTGTCGATCATTAGAATACTAACGAATTTGGTCAATTATAATTATAAGATAGTTTGATCGTTTTTTTAATCAAGGGAAGGCTTAGAAGGCATTACTGTCGCACGCGGGATCCCAATGTGGATAGAGTCTACCGCAGAGTAGCAAATAGGGTGAAAAACTTCTAGCAATACATAAACAATCCGAAACTGACCGGTTCTTGGCGAATGTCTCCCCGGATGATTCGACGAATCGTTCTATATGGATGTTGACCAGGAGATACAAACAGCAGGTGGCCCCTAAATTCCCATTCAGGATGGGTGACGGATCTTTGGCCTTGCTGTCAACTTAAAAAATCGCTTTCAACAGTTTGGTCATGCATCAACGAACAGAGCACAAGAGGTCCAGTCAGTACTTGATATACCCGACCAATTTTGCCTTTCAGTTGCTCCCATAACAGTGGAAGAAGTCTCGGCTCACATTAAAGCTCTGAAACCCAAAAAAGCTCCTGGAGATGATGGCCTGGATAACTTTACCTTCAAAGTATTGTCATTGAAAGCCGTTCTCTTTTTGAAGATAAGCTTCAATGCTGTGCTGAGGCTGGGACATATTCCTAAGCAATGGAAAAAGGGAAACATCTGCATGATTCATAAGGCTGGCAAAAGTCCCTCTAACTTTGACTCGTACAGGCCTATAAGTCTGCTGCTATGGTTTCAAAATTATTTAAGCGCTGTCTATTTACTCGAATCATTGAAGTGAGTAAAATCAGGAGAAGCATTCCCTCCCATCAATTTGGATTTCGTAAGTCCCACGGAGCACCTGAACAACTTAATAGGGTTGAAAATTTCAAACTGGAAAGATTCGAGACAAAGGAATACTTGGTTACCGCTTATATTGGCATTAAGCAGGCGTTTGATCGAGTTTGGCATGATGGGCTGCTAAGCTTAAAAATCTACTGCCGCCTCAGCTGCGGTTATTAATGCACAGTGATTTGCATGACAGAGCATTTTCTGTGCTATTGGATCGCGTGGAGTCGAGTGTCAAGGCCATACGTGCGGAAGTTCCACAGGGCAGTGTGCTGGGCCCGCTGTTATACACGCACGACATGCCCACTTGTTATGAAATACCAATTGAAAATGCCCAAGATTTACTAATCGCAACTTTTGCAGATGACTCAGCTATCCTGGTCAGAAACGGCTGTGTATATGAAGCATCTGATATCCTGCAGCAATACTTGCGCAGCTTTGAGCGCTGGGCTAAGCGATAAAACATTGGCATTAACCCTAAAAAGTGTGCCAATGTGACTTACCAGACCCTTGTCCGGGAGTCTTTATTAATAACCAGCTGATGTGCCAACCCTCCGGTTTAAAGTACCTTGGTGCACATCACAAATGTTACCAAAGTAATTACTGGAAGATTGCGGAAGTTCCACTGGCTACTCAACAGCAGAAACAAACTTTCGCTAAGGAATAAACATTTACAAGGTAATAATTGCTGCAGCTTGGCGGTACGGCTTACAAGTTTGTGGTATTGCAGCCCAATCAAACCAAACAAAAGTTAGGGTACTACAGGCCAAGACGTTGCGCATGATTTCTGGTGCCCCTTCGTACATGCTCACTTCCGACCTTATAATGCGCCAATCAAAAGATTATTTGGATCGG